>JARYHS010010172.1:0-22000 GCA_031002005.1 Vandiemenella viatica
GTTTGTGGTAGTATTTATTATACAGAAATCTAGAGTGGCTGCTGCAACGCTGCGCACACACTCCGGAGTGCTTGTGAGCTGGTGAACAATTTAGTAGTCGAGTGCTGGCAACGTCAAGACCCGTATGCTCTCTGCACTACAGAACAAGTATCGAAGTCAATCCCACAACGATCGGTCGCACAGTATCCGCGCATCGATATAAGTGTTTCCTCGATCAGCATGTTAGTCTGCGTGAATGTATCCTCTTGTCTCTTATCGACGGTCCGCTACCTATATTGCGTACTGTTACCTCAGCTGCTTTGTAATACTCTCCATAGCTTTCTCGACACTCTATTTCTCCATGTTTGATGCTAGTGATGTTTTCATTACTTCAGTTAAAAATTTACGAAGTCTTGTGTCGTAAGCTATCCGTTTTTCAGAAAGAATGACTAGACGCCGTTAAAAGGGCACATAAGATGACCGGACCTCCAGGAATACCAGGGCTCACACTGCCAAAATCGATACCCAGGCAAAGCCGTTATCAGAATAAAGAGTGGAGACGCTGGTTAACCAGTACTTTCAATCATTTCTCCACCACTTTTGTGTCTAAAATGAATAGTTCTCCAAGAGTAAAAGCACGTATAAAAACACCGTGATTCCCTTTCATGGCGACATTCAAGATCTGCCACGTACACGTCAAATAGGCCTATACATAAACAGCCCTGCCGAGGATTAAAACTGTAGAAGTGTCATGTAGTAGCCACAGGCATTCAAATGTTACCCAACGGCTGGTTGCGTTTATGTGGGCATGTGAAACGTTGGAATCTCCGGGCAACGCAACCAAAGTAGGCCCACTCTAAAGGTCCATTCCCACGATCTCTTGTAAATGGTGGCGAGACGAGACGGGACGGAGGCCTCTCATCTTTGCCGCATAAGCTAGCATGGACGTCTGGCCTCTACCCACCGCCAGTCGGTAAATGATCAAAGGTCCCGTCTCGTCTTGCCTCGCCTACAGGGGCTCGTGGGAATCCACCTTAACATGACGCCGAGGAAACATGACGGCATAACGCAGCGATATGAAAGGACAAAGAAATCCCTTCCATATTCTCGTCGGGGAGGGTGTCCGGGGTAGAGCACCTAGGACCTCAGCCGAATTCTGCGAGAGTAGCCGCTGCCGTGGCCTCAGCCTCGTGAGTTGATGGAACACGCGTCTGGTCGGTTGTGGATGGTCCTGTGTCAGGGAAGTCATGGTTTAATACTGCCCATGTCCTCTCGCTTATTGCAATCAGCCTCCTAGGGTCCATTTAAAACAGTGAAATATTAACCACCCGTATGAAATATTTTTGAAGTTTGAATCAGCACTATATTGAATACTAGCTGAACTGGTCACGCGTTGCTGTGACTCAGCAATGTTATTCTAAACTTCCTAATGTTATCAAATTAATATTCACTAATAAGATAAAAATGTTTTCAAAAGTAATTCGTAAAAACAATAGGAGAGTTAAAATTAAGGATTTTTTTTAATTTACATTTTATTACAAATTACTTAATGGAAAATATCAATATGACGTAAAAAAATACACCTAGAAACGTATGGAACTATAATAATAATTTCGTGTGGTCGTAATGACCTGGTGGCAGGGTTTCTATTGGCTGCGTATTCCGCCCCTGTCGTAGCCACCTTAACCTCACCCGCTAATCCTGCCGAATACAGGGGACCTACAGTTTAGCGTGGAATCCGAATCACGGAAATGTTCTCGCGTACTTCACATTACACAGCAAGCTGTGCCGGAAGTGAAGGCAGGGTTAAGTGCGAATTCATCTCGGACAAACATCGTAACACGAGATTTTTACAAACTGCTGCTGTGAATTTTCGACTGCGATAATTAACTTACGGTGTTTTCCGTTCCTTGTCCTCTCCCCTCCTCCCTTTATAATTCGCAATAATAAATATTTAGGTAAATAATCGAGATAAAAACTATACTATCTTTTAAGTTGGACCAAATTACACACAATTATCCTAATTTCATCAAAATCGGTTTAGTAGGTTCGGAGTTCATCTCGGACAAACATCGTGACGCGAGATTTATATATATATATATTGAATATTGTTTAGCTTTGTTTGCTACTGATCCCATATCAATCAGTAACTTCTTTTCCATCAGATTCTCAAACAATTGTCAGGTGTTGTTATCATGCTACTGAAAACAGTTTGGTAATTCTTTAAACATTTTCAGTACCATTATCGCAAAGAAACCTATAGCGCTGATTATAGAAGAAAACATTATTATTTGTAGATAACATACCTACAGTTCATTTATTTATGTTTCGTGTTGTGCCAATGGATTTACTTGAGCTAGGTTCAAACTGTGGCCTACAAGTTACCTGTCCTAGGATGTATTTATAGTGTATGGCGTAACTTTCCGGAATGCACAATACTGTCACACTACCGTGATAGTAGTTGAGCTTCACCAACAAACAGTCATATCATCCACATAGATGTCTAAATGTTCCGCAAACATTTAGTTTCACTCGTTTAACGATTTCAAATTGGACATAATTTTGTTTTCACTAATATTTTACACTGACAGAATAATTCATATCTATTTTCTTAATTACAAATACAGTAGAAATCATTTATTTAAAACTAAAGACATCCTATTGTACGTAGTTTATGCTGCGTATTTTTTGTGCATGGATTTAAAATTCGATCCGTTAATTGCCCAAGCTGGTTTTCCAAATTCCAGAACCGAAAACGTGTTTGAAAGAAGCAAAAATGAATAGCCTGGAAGTCCTAATGCATGGAAATAGGGATGTGAACGATAAGTTTAAGCAATCTGTTAAATCATAATTTAAGTGAGTAACAACTGAAAATTAATCAATGACTATGGTAAATTGTCCCTGTGCCTTCTTTGATTGGTGAGCGGCGCAGATGTGTGGAAGTTGACTCGGTAAGGTTCTAGTCAACCGTGAATTAATCTTCTGCGAAGTCAAAGAACGAATCTTCAGAACAGCTAGCCAGGAGCGCTCCAATGAGTAACGCCCGCGGGAGAGTGGTGAAGGCCAAGGATGGGAATCTGGCTCTCTACCTCCGCCAGTACCCAGTGCTCTGTTGTCTGAGCCCATAACATTCCTACCTTAGCAAAAACGCCGAGCAGGGTTCAAAAAGACTTAATTTGTAGAAATGGCATGGAATAAACTTAACAAAATCACATGTTTCAAAAAAAAAAAAAAAAAAAAAAAATTCAATATCTCGAAAATGGTGAGACTTTCGCAAACATAAAATTTTGTCTTGTAGTAGGAAATTGTAAAGTACCTTTTGTTCACCAAAAGCATTACCACTAGCTACCCCCAGCAGTAAAATATTCTATAGATCAATTGTAAAGTTGCCGATGTTAATTTCGAGAAGAGTAGTTGTCAACTTTAAGTAATTTTCCTGCAATCTTTCCCACAGGGACAATTCACCATAAAAATCATTTTAAGTGTATTTATCATATCGGGAAATGTTTATTTTAAGAGATATTCCAGTTTGTTCACGTTTTGAAACACGCGATCGGAAAAGTAAAAATCTAAGATTTGAAATATCTTCAAATTGAGTAAAGCTACAGCTGACCTTTTATCACTAGCTATAGTCAGCACTGTTCCGGATATTTTGGTGGTAAAATTAAATATTTTGGCAAAGTCTAATTAGCAGTTTTAATTAAGAGAAAATATGAACATTTTAACTAAAAGGAATAAAAATTTGAAAATTATATCAGTAGATAGCCCTAATTAAGACGATTACGAACATATAATGGTTTCGGTAAAAAGTTTAAGCATTTGTCTGGTAATTAAGTTTTTGATAAATAGATTGTCGCTGATTGTTGTTGAAGCGCGTAAAAATTCCACCAAGTTGGTCATGTGATGACTTTAATTTTAAGAATATAAAAACCCATTGGAATGTTAAATGAAATTAAAACGGATAGAACATGACAATAGAAAGTCCCTGTAAAAATTTCAAGTTAAACTATTATCTACTTTTGGAGGTATTAATTAAAGAAAGATTCGCCAAGGTCACAGGCTCGGAGAAGTCTATAAAAGACCTTGCAGTAAGCTCACGTTGTCTTTATCGACTGAGTGGTTTGCCCAAACTTCGAGTCAGATTCCAACAACTGGCTACACAGTTCTACGAAAATGAGCAGAATCAAATAACCCTTTGATCTCAGCATTGGGAGCTGAACCCACCTATAATGACAGATTAAGGTGGCCAAAGAAAATACTTGACCACCAATAAAGAAATAACACACCGGGTAGGAACAACCTGATTATGACACCGAACATGTCAACCAAACTAGCAAACTGGATGGAGATGCGCTCCTGCGCACAACCTTCCCCACAACCTGGGACCACCGCTTTCCCAGTCATTGACGTCTGTCTGTCACGTTGTCTCATTCTTACGCCGGAAAGTGATCGCGGACTTCCGCGCTAGTTAGCGGTAGCGGTTTAGGCAAGTTCTAACATGCCGTAATACTCACTAATGTTAGGGGGACTTTGTGAGTTTTTGTCTTCTCGTAGAATCATATATATTATTACTATAAGGTATTTTTTTTGTCAAAAGCCTGTATCTTCCTTCATACTTAACCGAAATCAATGAATGAGGTGTCATTTTAAATCTTATGGTCTTCACTTTGGTCATATCATATTTTAAGAAATGAAGTTTTCGGAATTCGACCCTTAAAGGGCAAAAATGTCAATATTTCTAAAATGCTGTTTTCTGTGTTACGAGTCATTTATCTCCCTGGATACCTATCCGAAATCGTTTTATGAAATATAATTTTAAAGATTAAGATCTCCGCTTTAGTGACGTCATAAATTAAGACACAAATTTTTCGTAATTCGAACCTTAAAGGGCAAAAGTATCAATTTTTTTGCAATGCGTTTTTGTGTGACGAGCGATTTATCTCCTTTAATATCTAACCGATATAGATAAATGAGGTATCATATTAAAGACTAAGTTCTCCGCCGTGGTATCATTACATTTTAAGAAAGGAATCTTTTGTAATTCGATCCTTAAAGGGCAAAAATGTTAATTTTTCTACAATTCGTTTTTTGTGTGTCGAACCATTTATCTTCCTGAATTTTCAACCAAAATCGATATATGAAGTAGGAGTATGAAGAATAATGACTCAGCTTTGGTTAGATCATATTCAACCTCACTATTCATCGCATTTTATTCGCGAAATTTTCGCACGGGTCGTCTAGTTGTACTTAATCTGCAATCTTCAAAGAAACTGTTGTCCGATGGTTTATTCACGTTTCTGGTACCGACAATGTTCGAGTGGACTTTTGCAAGAATATAAGTACTGTGTTATTCTCAAACTGTGTTAAATGACGTTATCTTGTTTACCCTTCGCATTTGGGGTTTACTAATACGAATGCGTGGCGACCGATCTATTTAATATTATAGGTACCAGGGGGCTACACATGGTCACGAACTTAATTGTTCATAGTTCAGGTGAAGGTGTTGCATAACCCCCGTGCAGCCTTGTCGCCTGACAAAATGATGTGACCTGTGTGCGGTTGCTGGATTATCCTTTCATTCCTGAATGTCATGGAATAAACTGAACAAAGTCACATGCTTCGAAAAAATCAATATCTCGAAAATGGTGAGACATTCCTGGACATTCTGTAAATGGGTAATTAGGAATTAAGTTAATAAATTTTTATTTAAGTCATTAATTAACATCTGTCTGTGATGATATATTTTTTTTTTCTCAACTGTTACACGAATAACAACATAAACTAGTATTTTATATTAGACATAAGGAAGTGGGAAGATTTACTTCAACTCGACGCTACATCGGGTCAGGTTGTTGGAATACTTCTCAGGACTTCAGCTAAAAGGAAGGTCCCACACTGACAAAAACACAGGAGCTGCCAGAAAGCTTGTTATTTACCGTCGGCGGTTTGGGTGTTGTTCGTTTTATTGTGGCTGGTCGTCTATTCTGAAGCAGTCCGGCGTTTCTCTCGAGGCTTATCAGTAATTTAGAAGTCCCTCGACAGCGTTACGAGCGCACGCTAGCCTGGAGTGGTGATGGGACGCACATCTTGAAGTCTCCGCCCCAGTTTCCCTGCGTTGCGGAGCAGGCAGAGATGGATGTCTGTTCACATACAAAACACAAAGAGACCTAATAAACAAAACCGGCACATATGAGGGGAAAGGCAATCTGAGCTGGAATATCAGTTTGTAAAAAATAAATCAACCATTCATAAAGAAAAAAAAATACAAAAAGGGTCCTGTTAGAAGCTAACAGTAACGATATCAAGAATCACTGGATGATCTGAACCAAATATTGTAAGAGGTATTTAGACTGAATATAAAGGAAAGCGAAACAAAGGTAAAAACATGCAGCACAAATGATAACAAAAACAGTAGACTTAATAAATCAATGCAATTTTTCTCGGCGTTGTTTATTTATACACTTTTCTCGGGAAACAAACCGAGTAATATCATTACTGATGCAGAATATTTCAGCGACTTATTACTCCATCGCCATATTCAGGTGCAGTTGTAAGATGAGACGGTGCACCTGAAGATGACGACGGAGTCTAAGTCGCCGAAATATTGTGCATCAGTAATGATATTACTCGGTTTGTTTCCCGAGAAACGTTTATAAAGTAGACTTAATGTTTAACTAGGATCAGACGTACTAGTAGGAGGTAGTGAATTATGTCAGTTAGGAATTAAAATCATAACCGATGGTAGGGAAAAAAAAAAACATATTATTTCGAAGCCAGAAATGACCGTTTGTTAAGGGCAAACCTTTTAAACTTTGAATTAGGTCCAAAGATAACTGTTTAAAAACTGTGTGTATGGAGCGGTACTGATTGTACCGAAGCTTGGACTTCGAGAATGCAAGAAAGTAGAAAAAATTTAAGCATTTAAGGTTTGATGTTATGGATGAAAGTTGAAAATTATATTGAAAGATAAAGCACTAAACAAACGTGTTCTGGAAATAATAGGCAAAGAAATATTGATAATATTTGACAGAAAGAGAGACAGAATGGCGGGCTCTAATACCAGAGTCGTGCGACTTTTTAATTTGCTAGTCATGGAAACAGTCAAAGGGAACAACTGCGGGTCGAGATGGAGATTATTATATAAGGGAGAGGCACTAAATAGGTAGGTAGTAATGGGTATTTTGTGACAGAGATATTAGTTCAGGATGAAAAGAGTTTGATGACTGTATTAAAAGAGTAAAAGAGAAAAAATTATGTTAATAAAGCATATAAAGAGATGTAACTCATAGTCACTGGAATAAATCGTTATTTTGAAATGATTCTACGGGTCAACTTATCAGCACCTTTATCCTAGAACGGAAACATATTATTTCAGTGTGATTACACAAATTCTTTAGCCCGAGCAAAGTGAAATACATTAACGTTGCATTGATGTTTTAGCGATGGTACTGCAGGATTTAACAGATTCTGAAGTTGTAGGTTCTGTGACCTGATAAAGACGGTAGAGTGAGCCGTCGAGTAGTGGTGCTCATGAAGACCTCAATGGAGCCATACGCATACTCCATTCATAAATTAACATTGATTATTTTAACGCTGATGTTGCATGCTGATATTAGTTTTTAGGGAACACAATAATGTGTAATACTTGTAGTTCAAAGATGTATATTTTAACAATTTTCACTCCGACTCTTTGTTTCTCTCTACCTGCAAAATTGTAACGAGTAGTAAAAGAAAAGATTGTGCACAGTGTCTACTTGAAGCGTGGCGAACTGAGAGGATTGTGTGGTGCAGCCAATTGCGGCAACGGAATCGCTTGTGCATAACATTCATGAGTACGTGGGTTCAAATCACGGTCTGGGCATACAAATTTCGTTTTCCCGTGGTTTCCCGAAATCAGGCGAATGCCAGGATGGTTTCTTAAAAATGCCATTGCCGAATTCCTTCCAGTTCCTAGATCCTAATCGTTTCCTGCTTCTAATGATGTCTACATTGATAGGGAAAAAGTTGGATTAAAAATAAATGGAACAAAATCTTGGTGCATGGTTGGGTTATAAGGCATCTAGACTATGGGTATTTCATACAGAAGTTGGATGTACTGCGAAGAAAGGAAGATAGATATGTTTGTGAAAATTACTAAAGAAAAAAACGAGTGTCTCGTATTATAACGGAGCTGGGTTGAAATTAATTACAGGAGACAGCGCAAGAGAGTGCTGAGATTGTACTAGGTTTACATAGGGTGACGAAGCCTGGACGAATCCTCGGAATAGCGGAAAGAGCCTCCTAAAAAAATAAAAATCATTTACTTCCAAATATTGATCTAGGACTAAGAAAGAATTTTTTATAACTCTATGTATCGAGCACGGCATTTTAAGGCAGCGAAGATGGACTTGAGGAATACCAGATAGAAGAAAAATTGAAGTGTGGTGCTGTAGAAGGATGTTGAAAATTAAGTGGACAGGTAAAATACCAACCGAACTTGTTTTGGAGATGATGACTGAAGAGAGAAGTGTGTGAAAGATTCACACAGAACGAAGAGACAAGATGGTAGGTCGCATTTAAAGACATACGAGATTGGTTAATTTGTTATTAGAGTGAATAGTCGAAGGTAAGAACTCTAGAGATAGACAAATCTATATATATAAAGATGAATGTTTGTATGTTTGTTTGTTCTTCATACAAGTCCACAGTTTTCATCCGATCTCGATGAAACTTTGCACACTTATTCTTTGAAACAAGGAGAAAAATACTGTCTACATTTGATTGAAAAATTATCTGTATAAATAATACATGTTCTCTCATAATTTCGAATAATTACTGAACGGCGATAGACAGACGCGTTGGATATGGAGGTATCTGTACTGCTTTCCCGTGTAGTGGTTAGTTAGCTCAGTGGTTAAAGCGCTTGCTTGCTATTGTTTTCCGTGGTCTCCGGTTCAAATCTCCGTGGCGGCTAAGGTTTTTAAAAATTGTTTTTGATCGTAAGAGTCACGTCTGGGCCGTCGGTTATTCGGATTGAATGTGAAACTGTAGATAACACAAAGTTAGGGGTGCTATGCGAGGCAAATCGTAGGAAGTCTTGCAATGCTGTAGGTGTACACTTTTTTACGTTATATTGATCCCTCAATCAGTGTTTGTGTGATCTGCAGTAGTAATACTATAAGTGCGGAAGAACGGTTTGACGACTAAATGCCTTTACCGATACCGATATTGGCAAGAAAATCTCTAGGGAGGGCACAGGACATTTTTTTCGGTATGATTAACAGTTGTAGTCACGAAATTTTAAGAACTTACGAATGGTGACATAGAGACGGATGTGTGTGTTAGTCTGTAATGTTACGTCGGTTGCTCAAGATGTGCTTCTCGCGCATTATGTTAGTGTATAACTTGTTAGTAAATTTTGTTTAGAGAAAAAACGTATTATTTAGTATAGATGTCAATTTTCTCTGTCCTATTACTTTGTGTCTGCTTAAATGTTTCTGGCACCAATTTATTTTGCCTTCTTTTTTGACATGCCTTGTGGGCGTTAACTGGCCTAAGTTGTAGCTCTAGCAGAGCACGAGCAGCTAAAGTTATTAGAACCCAAGAATCGGATGCTCGTGCTGAAGAAAGAAGAAAAGACCAAGCTGAAATAAAGCTGCCCTTAATTAACACCTCCACCCCCCCCCCCCCCTACATCCCCTCACCTTGGTTTTTTTTTCTGTTTTTAAATATGTTGGAAATTGATTCTCTTTAAGAGACAGGTTCGATGGTAAAATGATATAGTGATGGCTTTCCGGTCATATTATGCCGGTTAGGTGTTGTTTGGGACCAATCCCTCGCTACCAACAACTTTCTATAATCAATACTGTCAAAGAAATTCTTAATCCACGCGTAAGAAGTCCCGGGTATTTGCTGTATTATACGAGAATAAAGCAGATAATTGAAGACGTATGTTGTAAGAGGTACGTTGAGATGAAGAGGTTAGCGCAAGATAGAAACAGATGGAAGATTGCATCCAACATGACAGTTAATACAAAACGAGGTAACAGATGATCATAATTAAAAATTAGGAAGTGAGTAGTTTTAATTTTTTCATAAAGGAAACAGGAGACGAATAGTTAGTAGTGTGATTTTCTGAACATAGTTAGAGCGAATATTCGTGTTTTACGAAAAATGAGTCTAGGGAAATTTGTATCAAGGCATATGCTCTATAGTAATTTATGATTAACAAAGTTGACTGCCATTACATGTAAGTTGTCAATGTTTCAGGACTAGCGTCTGTTTGCGAGTGCCGGAGTGTCCGGCGAGGCGAGGCGCTGCTATTGCGCATTCCGGATGCGAGGCCTACCTGCGGTCGGAATGCAATTAGAGGGAGGGACAGCCCAGCAGGCGCCCAACAGCCACGTCTCGTACCGCTCTCTCAGATTCTCTTAGCTGTTTTCAGCGCAACACCGAGCAAAATAGCTATATCCACACGCTGAGAGCTTCCCAGAATTACGTTCGACTATTTTGAGCGCAGGCTTGCTGCGTAGGCGGCAGGAGTCGGAACTAAAGAGTCATATCCGAGGTGGAGGCTAAAGTAAGGAGCTCTTCAAAGACGCCACCACCCTCAGGAGCAAGGAATTCAAAACCCAAGCTATAATGTGACGCTTTTCGCTACATTCTAAATTGCATTTTTATTATATAAATGAAAATATTAGACTGATTTTGATACTAGCTTGGCCGACCACCTATCTATTTTAAGATAATTTCCTTACAAAGTACGGAAGATTCCATGTGAGGACTGTGATGCCAATAGTGAATATTCAGTGTATCTTGGAGCAACGAATATTAAACAATTATTGAGCTGTGCAGGCTTGAAGAGAATCGCGGCTTTCTTGAGGGGCACTGAGTTGGAGGAAACCGTTAGCCACAGACGACAGCGTGTCGGCCACTAACAAAAGGAATGGGCTGAAGGGTTTTACCAGATCACACGTCCCATAACCTTGAGACAGCGGGATTCTCCACCCAAAAGATAGCGTCGTCCTATGAACTTAGTCGAGTCTTTGGCGGCTGACGGTAGTGTCGAGGGCGAATGAAGTAACCACGACATCACGTGACATCATGTGGCCAACCTATGACCCAATCCCAGTGAGCACATGACTTAAATTCAAGGAATTTTCTATTAAACATGATCTTCGAGACTGCAAGGGTGGGGCCAAAGTTTACCACGGAGATGAAAGAGCGACGATCTTCATACTGTTACGGACTCCGATGGCTGGATTTTCTCGCTGACTGCTGCTGAGGTCGGACGCTTCTGGCTTGGATATTAAGCCGAATGCTGGAGCGGCATTCGCACGGCGACACAGCCAGTAATGCAGGCATGGGCATTACCAGAACGGGCGTTTCTGTAGCCGCCTTCTAAGACAGGGCTCCCGTACCGTGGGCCATCTTCGACCACCGCAGACATCATACGCAGAACTACAATGGTAAAGTCTTACGACTGAGCCATCTGATTGTGCATTCCGTGAAACTCAGCCCTTAAGCCTCATTGAGAAGAGAGAACCATATTCTAACTTTGTGGATAAAAACCCCACTGAGCTAACGGCATAATTTGCCAGAACTATTTGAATTATTTTCGAATGGCATTTTGATCATTCACGTCGCCCTAGTTTCAATGTAAAGTCACAGTATTATGATACCTTAGTATGAGGCCATCAGAACATGTATTATACATTGCTTCCAAGTATCATTCTTTCTGAAATATTAATTTCGAGATTGATTCCAAGGTAAATTACAATTGTTTGCTAGCTCGTGACAGCTAATTGTATCTCTGAGAGTTGCTTTGTGATTTTGCCTTCTTGTATTAATATTAACGGTAACTACGCTCAGATTTGTAATTGCCAGTGTTACTAAATAAATGTCATATTGTGATACTTCTCTTGTGCTTCCAATATCATCGTGATTCTTGTAAAAATCCATATTTGCATTCACTCATAAAATCAAAATAAAATCCCCTTTATTAATTATAGATTTCTAAATGATAACTATAACTTATTCGTCACCAAGGAATCCCTTACTACAAGAGAGAGTAGTTCATGCAAGCTAATACACGAGACGAAACAAACAAAACAAAAGTGAGCGTTGAGAGAATTGCAGTATTTCAATACTTCCTGCATGCGTTGTTTCCACTAGTTAACATTTGAGGGTAACTCAGTTTTTCTGGGGAGGGGTTGCTCCTTGCCTTAATGAGGTTGGTGTTATAATTAAGAAGAAACGTAAGGTCCTCTTATAAATATTAACGAAGGACAGAGAAAATAGACTCTTCACTTACCACGGATGAAGGCAGAAAAGAAGTAACGATGCCAATATTTTGATTTAAAACTTTAGTTCTATACAAAGCTGATCCATGTGGCAAGAGACTTAGATTAAGTTTACTGCACGTCATATCACTACTGTGGCTATGGTGATGTGGTACTTGAAACCCATATCACCGTAACTATAATGAACAAAACAAAGTTTTTTTGTTGCTTAAGGTTACCTTAAATGTCCAAAAATTCTAGATATTGCAGGGATCCAAACCGTGACCCAGACATTTTGAAGGTGAAGGGTTCAGTGGCTGGTTACCAATCGCTCATCCGATGTGAATTATTACGTATATGCTAATTTAACTGTCAAATTTGTAGTTTTTGAGGGGTAATTTGTGTCCGTTTCAGCATTCCTCAAAATTTAGTGCGCTTGTTAAAAATCTTGACGTGTATTATTTACAGAATGTTTTTTCTGCAACTTCGATTATGTGTGATTAAGTTACCAATTATGGGAGAGTTACATGATGATTACATAATTCTTATTTTTTTTTGCAGCTCCGTGGCTGATTTTAGCTCAGAATTAATGTAATAAAACAAGACCACTTCGATTCTGTTGTAAGCAGAACGTATGGTCTGCTAGGCGATAGACGTTAAATTAAATTAAATTTCAACGGAGCGCATGTTCCGGTGGCAATTTCTCTAAACACCCATCATCCCCCTTTTCTGCATCCACCTACATTTACCCTTCACAAATTTCAACTTTAAATTCTTTCAACGTTTTTGGCAAATTATGCATCATTTCTCTTGGTAACTGATTCTAATCCCTGATACACTTACCTAAAAAAGAGAATCTTTCTACACCCTTGTGCCTGAAATTGAGTGCCAGCTTGTGGTCATAGTAATTTTTCCATTCCATGCTTTACTTCCAATTCTTACACCAATATCTTTCCATGCCTCATCACCAATATATGCCTTGTATGTACACTCCCATGACCCTCTTCACCCACCATCTGTCATCCGATGAGTCCTATTGCAGTTCTTTTACCATATCTGTTACTGACTGCGTTCTGCGATAATCTCCAGAAACAAATCTAGCAACCCTTCTTTGCACTTTCTCCAACTCCTGTATTTGGTACTCAAAATGTGGGTCCCATACTACACTACCATATTTAAGCAATAATATGATCAAAGTTTTGTAACCCAATTCCTTTACTTCTCTCGTACATCCCCTCATCAACCTCTCCAAAAAAATGCATAATTTCGAAACCTTTTCCTACCACCTGTCCAATGTTATCTGCCCAGTTAAGCTTGTTATCATTGTAATGCCAAGATATTTACATTTCAAGTCTTCAATAAGCAATTCTTTCCCCACATTATAATCATAATAAAGGTATTAGATATTTGTGTATCTAATAAGCTGACTCTTCTTTGCATTTATCTTCATCCCATGTTTACCAACCCAACTAGATATCCTGTGCAGATCATCCTGCAACTGTTTATAATCCTCAACCGCTTTGATCCTTTTATATAGCATTTATCATCTGCAAACAATCTAATATCTGATCAATTATTCATTATCATCATATATATTATTTCTATAAGGTATTTTTTTGTCACAAACCTATATCTACCTTCATACTCAACCGAAATCAATGAATGAGGTGTCATTTTAAAGCTTATGGTCTCCACTTTGGTTAAATCGTATTTTAAGCGAGAAAGCTTTCGGAATTCGACCCTTAAAGGGCAAAAATGAAAATTTTTCTAAAATGCTGTTTTCTGTGTTACGAGTCAGTTATCTCCATGGATACCTATCTGAAACCGTTTTATGAAGTATCGTTTTAAAGATTAAGATCTCCGATTTAGTGAAGTCATATATTAAGCCAGAAAGTTTTCGGAATTCGACCCTTAAAGGGCAAAAGTATCAATATTTTTGCAATGCGTTTTTGTGTCACGAGCGATTTATCTACCTTAATATCTAACCCATATAGATAAATGAGGTATCATATTGAAGAATAAGGTCTCCGTCATGGTAACATTATATTTTAAGAAAGGAATTTTTCGTAATTCGACCCTTATAGGGCAAAAATGTCACTTTTTCTAAATCCTTTTTTTGTTTCTCGAGCCATTCATCTCCCTGGATATCTAACCAAAATCGATAAATGAGGTAGGATTATGAGGAGTAATGTCTCAGCTTTCTGAAATCATATTTTAAGAAAGAATGTGTTTGGAATTTAACCCTTATAGGGAAAAAGTATAAATTTTTCTATAACGCATTTTTGTGTCACGAGCGATTTATCTCCCTTAATATCTAACCGATATAGATAAATGAGGTATCATATTAAAGAATAAGATCTCCACCATGGTAACATTATATTTTAAGAAAGGAATTTTTCGTAATTCCACCCTTATAGGGCAAAAATGTAACTTTTTCTAAAATCCTTTTTTTGTTTCTCGAGCCATTCATCTCCCTGGATATCTAACCAAAATGGATAAATGAGGTAGGAATATAAGGAGTAATGTATCAGCTTTGTCAAATCATATTTTCAGAAAGAATGTTTTTGGAATTCAACCCTTAAAGGGAAAAAGTATAAATTTTTCTATAACCGATTTTTGTGTCACGAGCGATTTATCTCCCTTAATATCTAACCGATATAGATAAATGAGGTATCATATTAAAGAATAAGATCTCCGCCATGGTAACATTATATTTTAAGAAAGGAATTTTTCGTAATTCCACCCTTATAGGGCAAAAAATGTAACTTTTTCTAAAATCCTTTTTTTTGTTTCTCGAGCCATTCATCTCCCTGGATATCTAACCAAAATCGATAAATGAGGTAGGATTATGAGGAGTAATGTCTCAGCTTTCTGAAATCATATTTTAAGAAAGAATGTGTTTGGAATTCAACCCTTAAAGGGAAAAAGTATAAATTTTTCGATAACCGATTTTTGTGTCACGAGCGATTTATCTCCCTTAATATCTAACCGATATACATAAATGAGGTATCATATTAAGAATAAGTTCTCCGCCATGGTAACATTATATTTTAAGAAAGGAATTTTTCGTAATTCGACCCTTATAGGGCAAAAATGTCACTTTTTCTAAAATGCGTTTTTTGTATCTCAAGCCATTTATCTCCCTGGATATCTAACCAAAATCGATAAATGAGGTAGGAATATAAGGAGTAATGTATCAGCTTTGTCAAATCATATTTTAAGAAAGAATGTTTTTGGAATTCAACCGTTAAAGGAAAAAACGTATAAATTTTTCTATAACCGATTGTTGTGTCACGAGCGATTTATCTCCCTTGATATCTAACCGATATAGATAAATGAGGTATCACATTAAAGAATAAGGTCTACGCCGTGGTAACATTATATTTTAAGAAAGGAATTTTTCGTAATTCGACCCATAAAAGGAAAAAAAAAAAATTTTTCTAAATGCGTTTTTTTGTGTCTCGAGGCACTTATCTCCCTTGATAATCTATCCAAAATCGATAAATCAAGTACGATTGTGAGGAATAATGTCTCAGCTTTGGTGACATCATATTTTAAGAAAGAAGTGTTTGGAATTCAACTATTAAAGGGAAAAAGTATAAATTGTTCTACAACGTATTTTGTGTCACGAGCCTTATATTTCCCTTGATATCTGATCGATATAGATAAATGACATATCGTATTAAATACTAAGGTTTCCGCCATGTTAACATTATATTCTAAGAAAGGAATTTTTCGTAATTCGACCCATAAAGCGCAAAAATGTTAATATTTCTAAAATACGTTTTTTGTCTTTCGAGCCATTTATCTCCTGGATTTCTAACCAAAATCGATAAATGAAGTAGGAGTATGAAGAGTAATGACTGAACTTGGTGACATTATATTCAACCTCACTATTCATTGCATTTTATTCGCGAAATTTTCGCACGGGTCGTCTAGTAAATATTATTTCTATAAGGTATTTTTTTGTCACAAGCCTATATCTTCCTTCATACTTAACCGAAATCAATGAATGAGGTATCATTTTAAAGCTTATGGTCTCCACTTTGGTTAAATCGTATTTTAGGCAAGAAAGTTTTCGGAATTCGACCCTTAAAGGGCAAAAATGAAAATTTTCTTCTAAATGCTGTTTTCTGTGTTAAGAGTCAGTTATCTCCCTGGATACCTATCTGAAACCGTTTTATGAAGCATCGTTTTAAAGATTAAGATCTCCGCTTTACTGACGTCATATATTAAGCCAGAAATTTTTCGGAATTCGACCCTTAAAGGGCAAAAGTATCAATATTTTTGCAATGCGTTTTTTGTGTCACGAGCGATTTATCTCCCTTAATATCTAACCGATATAGATAAATGAGGTATCATATTAAAGAATAAGGTCTCCGCCATGGTAACATTATATTTTTAGACAGGAATGTTTCGTAATTCGACCCTTATAGGGCAAAAATGTCACTTTTTCTAAAATGCGTTTTTTGTATCTCGAGACATTTATCTCCCTGGATATCTAACCAAAATCGATAAATGAGGTAGGATTATGAGGAGTAATGTCTCAGCTTTGTGATATCATATTTTAAGAAAGAATGTATTTGGAATTCAACCCTTAAAGGGAAAAAGTATAAATTTTTCTATAACGCATTTTTGTGTCACGAGCGATTTATCTCCCTTAATATCTAACCGATATAGATAAATGAGGTATCATATTAAATAATAAGGTCTCCGCCATGGTAACATTATATTTTAAGAAAGGAATTTTTCGTAATTCAACCCTTATAGGGCAAAAATGTCACTTTTTCTCAAATGCGTGTTTTTTATCTCGAGCCATTTATCTCCCTCGATATCTAACCAAAATCGATAAATGAGGTAGGAATATGAGGAGTAATGTCTCAGCTTTGTGAAATCATATTTTAAGAAATAATTGTTTTGGAATTAACCATTAAAGGGGAAAAGTATAAATTTTTCCTATAAGCGCATTTTTGTGTCACGAGCGATTTATCTTCCCTTAATATCTAATCCGATATAGATAAATGAGGATATCATATTAAATAATAAGGTCTCCGCCATGGTAACATTATATTTTAAGAATGGAATTTTTCGTAATTCAAGCCCTATAAGGGCAAAAATGTCACTTTTTCTAAAATGCGTTTTTTTGGGTCTCGAGCCACTTATCTCCCTTGATATCTATCCAAAATCGATAAATCAAGTACGATTGTGAGGAATAATGTCTCAGCTTTGCTGACATCATATTTTAAGAAAGAAGTGTTTGGAATTCAACTATTAAAGGGAAAAAGTATAAATTGTTCTACAACGTATTTTTGTGTCACGAGCCTTATGTTTCCCTTGATATCTAATCGATATAGATAAATGAGGTATCATATTAAAGAATAAGGTCTCCGCCATGGTAACATTATATTTTAAGAAAGGAATTTTTCGTAATTCGACCCTTATAGGGCAAAAATGTCACTTTTTCTAAAATGCGTTTTTTGGTATCTCGAGCCATTTATCTCCCTGGACATCTAACCAAAATCGATAAATGAAGTAGGAATATAAGGAGTAATGTATCAGATTTGTGAAATCATATTTTAAGAAAGAATGTTTTTGGAATTGAACCCTTAAAGGAAAAAAGTATAAATTTTTCTATAACCGATTTTTGTGTCACGAGCGATTTATCTCCCTTGATATCTAATCGATATAGATAAATGAGATATCATATTAAAGAATAAGGTCTCCGCCGTGGTAACATTATATTTTAAGAATGGAATTTTTCGTAATTCAAGCCATAAAAGGCAAAAAGTCAATTTTTCTGAAATGCGTTTTTTTGGGTCTCGAGCCACTTATCTCCCTTGATATCTATCCAAATCGATAAATCAAGTACGATTGTGAGGAATAATGTCTCAGCTTTGCTGACATCATATTTTAAGAAAGAAGTGTTTGGAATTCAACTATTAAAGGGAAAAAGTATAAATTGTTCTACAACGTATTTTTGTGTCACGAGCCTTATGTTTCCCTTGATATCTAATCGATATAGATAATGACATATCGTATTAAAGAATAAGGTTTCCGCCGTGGTAACATTATATTCTAAGAAAGGAATTTTTCGTAATTCGACCCATAAAGCGCAAAAATGTCAATATTTCTAAAATGCGTTTTTTGTGTTTCGAGCCATTTATCTCCTGGATTTCTAACCAAAATTCATAAATGAAGTAGGAGTATGAAGAGTAATGACTGAACTTGGTGACATTATATTCAACCTCACTATTCATCGCATTTTATCCGTGAAATTTTCGCACGGGTCGTCTAGTATATATTATTTCTATAAGGTATTTTTTTGTCACAAGCCTGTATCTTTCTTCAAACTTAACCAAAATAAATGAATGAGGTGTCATATTAAAGCTTATGGTCTCCACTTTGGTCACATTATATTTTAAGAAAGAAAGTTTTCGGAATTCGACCCTTAAAGGGCAAAAATGTCAATATTTCTAAAATGCTGTTTTCTGTGTTACGAAGCATTTATCTCCCTGGATACCTATCTGAAATATTTTAATGAAGTATCATTTTAAAGATTAAGATCTCCGCTTTAGTGACGTCATATATTAAGACAGACCTTTTTCGGAATTCGACCCTTAAAGGGCAAAAGTATCAATATTTTTGCAATTCGTTTTTGTGTCACGAGCCATTTATCTCCCTTAATATCTAACTGATATAGATAAATGAGGTATCATATTAAATATGAAGGTCTCCGCCGTGGTAACATTATATTTTAAGAAAGGAATTTTTCGTAATTCTACCCTTGAAGGGCAAAGGTGTCAATATTTCTAAAATGCGTTTTTTGTGTTTCGAGCCATTTATCTCCCTGGATTTCTAACCAAAATCGATAAATGAAGTAGGAGTATGAAGAGTAATGACTGAGCTTGGTGAGATCATATTCAACCTCACTATTCATCGCATTTGATCTGTTCGTCTTGTGTTGTCCGCCCTATAGTGTGTTGAACTACAAGAGCAATGCCCAATACAATATTTATTACAAAGAAACAAATTGGAGCTGGCTAAATTGTCGCAGAAACCGAAGGTCATTTTAAAGAAAAAATGAGTTAATAAATAGAGTATTCAGAATATGATATACGATTAAATTCTGTTCTGAAAGTAAAAGCATCCTGAAAACACAGATCTTTGGTTATTCAATCCCCAAGAACATTTTACTGGTGGAGATATGGAGAGGAGTGAGATTTTGAGACGTAGAAAGTATGTAATCTTCATTTTATGTAATATTGATGTAAAATTCAGGACAAGAGTAGGAACTACGTAGAACAACTACATAAAATCTGTATAACTAGTAACAAACATACTTCAGCGGAATTAGTATCCAAAATATACTGTTCAACAGTTTGAAAAAACGCATGCACAGAGAAAATTAATCATAAAATATTATCGCGATACAGTGTTTCAGCTCTTCTTAGAACTCGTGAATTTAATGTCTCAGACATATTTATATACTCCAATCATCTAACTCTCACAAACTTCGTTGCATAACAGTCACAGTCCGTTAAAAAGTATGCAAATTTGCTTCATCTTTTTGAAAATTGATTAGCTTTCGGATAGTATTGTATTTTATACTAATTTTGCCTACCGTGGCTCAATACCACCCACAAAAAATATAGGAACAGTAAATCCTGAAACATAATAATACTATTTAGCGCCAGTCTGGAGACGTTTTTTAGTTAAGATAACTGGAAATATGTGTAGAGGGTATGCGCGGACAGAGACTAGAAACTGATACTTGATTTAAAGCATAGAGAATTACGAAAGTTTCCCTTGTAGTTAGGAACTAGAATACGTTACCAGAGGACATAGTGAATTATGTGTCTCGCACAGTGTAACAATTTAAAGTAAAAATACATATAAAACAAAATTAGAATTATAGGCAAATTGAAACAGGGACATAAGATCCATCGCAGTTAACAATAGTAATAACAATACTGAGATGACTCTTCCTTTTATTATTAAAAATCGTGAGTATATATTAAACAACCCATAAATAATAATTTTTATTGCAGGATATCTCAAAATTATTTATGTTATTTTGAAACTCATATTAGCCACTAAAATGTTATTCAACCATTTTAAATGTTTTCGTGGAACAAATATTTCAGTTTTTATGTCTTATAAGTATTGTAACGTTTCTTCAGAAAGAGTTGAGGATTTATGTTTGCAAACAAAGGTGGTACACTCTCATTTCTTCGACTTCCCTGATGGAATTATGACTCACGATTAATGATGTAATAATTTCTGTTTGACTGAATTCACATGATTCACTCTGGCCGACTTTTTAAAAATGTGACACTGTAGAATTAGCTTCATTAATGTTTCACGTAACATGCTGCATGCGAATTTGTGTCACCAATATCAAGAAAAATGATAATTCATCATGAGAATATGAATTACTCAAGAGTAGGAACCGAAAAAGCTACCTGACTCAAATAAATTTAGTTGTAAATGGTATGGTACTTATTTATCGCTGAGAAAAGGAAAGTAGTATTTCGCTTGGTACAGAAAATACTAAACACCTTAGAACGTTGATGATCTTCCGTTCGGCCAGAATAAATTACTGATAACCTGTGTACCATTGTCACTACGCTTGAGAACCTGCAGTTGAGACAGTGTATTTGCCCCTGCAGCATGTGGGCTGCGACCTGCGCATCGGCTCTGCTAAGCGGGTGGACGCGTGCGGGGTGTGCGGCGGGGACGGCTCGTCGTGCGCCCAGCCGCTCTTCCACTGGGAACTCGTCCCCGCTTCACTGTGCTCGGCGCCTTGTGGCGGAGGTCAGTCAACATAATTGTCCGACTTACGATAAATTCCACAATTATCCAATATAATATTTTATACAGATTTTGATGTGTGTATTTGTATTTTCATGGTTTCTGTTTTTTTAATAGATTTTATATATTTTTCTCCCACCAACTGAATCGTATGCAACCAGTTTAGGTTTTTTCTTCTAAGGGTTGAAACTTGTAGTTTTATTCTCGAAAACTCATTTGAAATTCAGTCTATAGCTAAAATAAAAACAGGCTGGGAGCGGCCTTGTGGCTCAGTGGTTAAGGTATCTGACTAGAGATAGAAAGATACCCGGTTGGAACCCCTGTCTCGGCGGGGATTTTCATAAGCGCTTAATCCAACCACCACCTCTGACACAGCTAGCTGGGTAATGTCAAGTACGCCAGAACGCTTCTATGGTTCCGAAACCCTAGGGCTAACAACTCTAGTTGTAACCAGTGCTAGAAATTCGTTTATAAATCCAGGAGTATTTGTTACTCCTAACTTTCAGACTCAGGCGTAAAATGAAAATGTTCAGGCGTAATTATATTACATTTATAAAAACACAAATTTTAAAGGTTAAAACATAATCCAACTCAATTTAAAACTGTAATTGGGTCCAAAAAAATATGGTATGCATGTGCCAATATATTATACACCAAAATTGTGAAATAGATTAATACAATTGTTGACTTTATTGTATTTACTACAATAATTTCTGAATTTTACACATTGATCTTCATCTTTAGAAGTAACTTGTTTTGGAATTTCCAAATATTTTCGATTTTTTTTCCAATTCATCAATTTTAAATACAAATAAATCAATATGTAAAATAAAAATTGTCAAATACTTTCCTTGATGTACAAATTCTAAGAATAATTTTATCTTCCAATTTCAGAGAACAATTTATGAGCATGATCGCTGAAACAAAAACATTTAGTTTATTTAATACAC
>JARYHS010010174.1:0-17995 GCA_031002005.1 Vandiemenella viatica
TCATATAAATCCTAATAATCATGACGTGGTTACGGTAGAGAACATAAACGTATAAATAAAGTTTCAGAGAATTTTGCTAAGTAGTAGGCTTGGTTTATACGAGCTTTTCTGTGACCTGAATCAACAGATTCGGTTGTGTGGATATTAATATCATTTCATGCAAAAGTTGCATTTGTGTGTTTATTGTGATACGTATTAACTAGCAAATTAGATTTATAAAAAGTCCACCTTTTAAATCCCGATCTCGGCTAGAATTTTTACAGACTTCAGATTTGATATTCAACGCTGCCAAAAGTTTGCTTAATTAATGTGAGTAGGATGCTTTATGGTTTGGATTTTTCGCTATGCCATAGGTAGGGTTATAAGGTTAGATTAGGCTGACCGAGCATAGTGAGCGACCGGTCACCCTCTGGGTTTGTATTCGGGAGGATGCGGATTGGAATCCCGGCCCTGTCATCCAGATTATGGTTTTCCATGGTTTCCCCAAATCACTCCAGGCGAATGCCGGGATGAATCTTTCAAAATGCCATGGCCGAATTTCTTCACGATCCTTGCCCCCAGGAATGCCTTTAATGACCATAGCCATAAGGAGAAAGTTTAAACGGCTACAATAAAGATTTTTTTAATAAAAAAACAGCTTAACTTCTATTAACAGCGAGATCTTTAGAGACGAGAAAGGATTGGTACAAGGAACTGGAAGGAATTAGGCCATGGCCTTTTGAAGGAAGCATCCCGGCACTTGCCTGGAGTGATTTGGGAAACCATGGAAAACCCAAATATGGATGCCTGGACGGGGAACAATAAAGATAGATATCGCAGCCGGTAACAAACTCTGTCACCAGGACATTGCGAGGTCCTCCTTACCGTTATTTTGACTGCGACAAGAAAGATTGATAGCCCGCTTTATTGGCACTTGGCCCTAATATGCCTTTTTACGGTAGTTGCTATCACCTCGCCGTTTGTATTAATATAAAGTACTTTTATTACAAAACCTTCAATCATCTCTCAATTTGCGCAACGGATATTCTAATGCTATGTAAATGACTTTCGCCACACTTTTACTATAATTCACAATTTATTACACTCAAAAATTCACACAAGAGAAAATGCTTTTACTGAAACAATATTCTGTATATATTTGCATTACGCTAGCCGAAATCAGTTTCTCCACATGTTCGCCTATGCTAGCCAAAAACAGTCTCTCCACATGTTCGCCTTATGCTAGCCAAAAACAATCTCTCTCGCCATATTGGCTACTTCTTTTCACGACAACACAACCATACAGTACTGCCAACTCTCGCAACATGAAATTACTAAAATAACTTATAATTACCCCGTTCTACACAAACTACTATGCTGGAAGACCTATACTATAAATAAAATTATGAATCCATTTACAATCAATTAATAATATAACTCAGTAATGACTGGTGAGTGGGGACCTCACAACATCACATGAAATTATTATTATACTGCCATTTTCTTTTTTCGCTAATATCTCTGCGTCGTTCTTAAAAAAAAAAAACTGTAATCGTGCGTAATAATAACCAGAATTTGACTGAACTTTTTTAACTTTTTTATTATTATTCTTTTGCCTGTTGCTTTGCGACCCGTCGAGATTATTACAGGCGGTACAGAACTGGGGGCAAGGAACGGGAAGGAATTTGGCCATTGCCTTTTGAAGGAACCGACCCGGCATTCACCTGGAGAGATTTGGGGAAACCATGGAAGATCAAAATCTGTATGGCCGGACGGGGATTCTCACCGATGTATTCCCTTCCCCTTTTAATAACTGGTAAAAATTGCAAGTTTATCCGAAATCATGCTATGATATATGTCGAAACGACGTTACATTTTATACATTGTATTCACATTTTCTAATATTCCAGCTAGCTTCCTCACTGTTTTCTAGATTTCGCCAACTTCCTTCGTACGCTATTAAAGGCTACCACAATAGGAGCAACTCTAGACGAAGATACAATGCACTAGAAAAATAAGATATTATAAAGTAGACAGGAAATGCAGCATTATAGGAAGGCTGTAAGGAATTTGTGAAGACTATTACCTAGATGCCCGCGACGTTGCTTAGCTGCTTACGTCACCGTGGTGTGTCAGCCGCGTGACGCGGGTGTAATTGATTCGCGTCCTGGCGGGGAAGATATTTTCACCGGCACCACACAGCCGGTTGTATTGAAGAAGTGGTAAGCCACAATTCCTGATCATCAGATCGTACCCCAAAATCCGAAATAACCTGTACACAGTGAGTACAGAGTTTCGATGGTGATTACTTCGTAGGGTGGGGACGTTAAGCATGGCGGCCTCTTTGATGTCTTTTGGAAGTGTAGACCTGAATGGGATGGCACCATGTTTCATCCTTTTCCTTCCTTCACCATTCATTCATTTAGCACGCAAACAACACACAACCCAGTAATCTGCGGTGACACCGAGCGTGGTGGGTGAACGGTTAACGCATTCGGGAAGACGTGGGTTCGAATCCCCGTTCGGTCATCCAATTTGGGTTTTCCATAATCACTCCAGGCGAATGCCGGAATGGTTCCTTCGAAAAGGCCATGACCGAATTATTTGTAAAGCCGTAAGCAAAAAAAAAAAAAGAGAGAGAAAGAGACAGAGAGTGATACGTAGTACAAAAAAAGTCTGAAGAAACATTTATGTAAGTTTTTTTCAGTTGAGTGAGAGAACATGAACAGAAATGTAGATAAAAATAGGGGTGACGAGAGCCAATAATCATCGGATATCTGAACTACATCACAACTGTACATAAATGCATTTCGTAGCTCGAACCTAATAATTTTTGTTGCTGATCAGTTTATTTTCGTCAGAGAAAACTCATAGCCTTCCTTAACTTCAAAAATGGTATAAAAGCTCAGTTAGCCTTCAAAGATTATACAGTATTAATTTTAGTAAATCATCATTCTGATTAATTTCTCAGATTATCCGGAATAACTTTAACACACTTCAAGTTCGCTGAAAATTTTTGTGACAATAGTAGTTCTTTCTTGTTATTAGAATGCTTAACACCACAGCGGTGTCCTGTTTCACTACAGAACAGGTTACTACGTATTTGTGCATTGCTTCGGCCCTAGGCTGCCGCGGCTGTATCCACAAACTATAGTCAAATGAAGCGACACCTATTCAAAACAATATTTACGCATCGATGGCGGCAAATATTTTGGTTATTACTCTACTAATTACCGCCACCATACAAGAGTAATGGTTATTATTTCATACTATGTTTATCGAACGGGCCACTACCATCAGCTGCCGCACGAACGTAAACACGGAGCCTATTTACTTAACAGCGTAATGACACTTTGAGAGGATTTTGATTACGGGTTTCGTTCATATTACAAGAGCATTTATAGCGCAGTAAAAGCTTTGCTGTTATGTAAAGAGTGCCGCCAAGCTAGAGTGCGACTAATACGTTATTTCAGAATACGAAATTAAAGCGATAGCACACTCCACAAGCACTGGCTACCGTTGTCTTTAACGCATAGAAATACAAACAAGTTAACTTTTTATTCGCTGTCTATTATGGTTGTTTGTTACATACAGACACGTAGAACCATATTTCCACTTGTCTGTGTATATTTGTTCAGAGTAATTTTATCATTTACCTACAAGGAAATCGAAAATTAAAAACTTCAAAGAATATAAAGAATGTTACAATTCGAAGATGATTGGTTACTGGTTAAATCACCAAGCAATTAATTACTTCATCCCGGAATCAATACAACACTTAAAAACGTATTTCAACGAAGCATCCGAAAATTACGAGCCATGAGAGCTTCTGATTAATCAGTTTTTATAGAAAATATAAATTCCTATTTTGGCACACCGATAGAAACTCCACCATAAAGCAATAAGGAAACATTAAATTTCAGCAAAATACGTTAAAGTTTACATTACTTTGCTTATTTTAATCCCATTTAATTTTGATTCGAAATTTAAGGTCGCTTGGAAGTAAACTTATAAAGCTACTGTTCGGTATGTCAAAAACGTTCGTCAAAGTTCTGTGGGTCATTCCAACAGATAAATCTACTAATGTTACAAGGTTTGTTTCTTGAGAACAATATACTAATTTTAAGGATTACTTCTCATAACTTTCCACTTGTTTCCAATATTGTACTGCGTTACAACTGGACTTTTCTAGCCATCCGGAATAGTGATAAAACATAAATAACGACTAATATTTTATTCGTCATTGATCATCTTCGGTCTATGAAAAATTACGCTTTAGATGGAACTGTTGACACTCGAAGAAACTTACACGCTAAGGTAATTAACCACCTCTTATATCCTGTTGGAGTACTACCTTTGATATGAATCATTCGGTTGTCAATCGATAGGAAACATCAGAGATTTTCGGGCCCCAGTGGGCATGATCTAGTTGTAACGAGTGAAACCAAAACACTGAAAATTCTATCTGATCACATCAGAAACGCAAAAAATCGTGGACAGATCCTTCTTAATACTGAATTTAATTTTGAGGTTATTGTGAAAACTCTGTACGATAGAAACGGTGACTGCTAAAAATATTGAAAAATTTTCGCGATAATTAGTAATTTACAATTAAAAACTTTCGTAAAATAACTATCCTAACTTTTGATAACGCACATTTATAGGCAAAATGTCAGAAATCTCTTCTCAGCCGGCTATTTATCTTAAACTAAGAACGGAGAACATATTATTAAAATAATGTACAGTCGGGGACAGAATTCGCGAGACCCTTCGCCTTTCGATTATGCTTCGTTCTAGACACGAATACCACATGGGACAGCATAACTGGTAGGTGGTACACTAAATTCATGATAAAATAGACCTCTCATACCCAGCACTTTACTCAAGACTAAAAAACTGAGCCCGCGCGGCAAGATACTCGCAGACGCTCAGAGGCAAAGTTCGGAGTTCTACAGTAAAAATAATCACGAATATCACCATTTTAGTCATAATAATTATTGAAATAACCAAATAGATTGATCATAGAGAGATGATAACACTTTTTTCGTAATTTTGATAACCATTGTGTATTTTTTCCCCGTCGAGTAAACAGTTAACAATTCGTTAGCAAACGCAATTATATGGCGAATACCGAAAAAAATCGCTAAATTACGCACGGAAAACCAGTAAGAGAGTTTGAATGGACTTAGTTACACTTTCTAGAGCTGCATCGTTATAGAACTGTGTGTGACAAATACACACAAAGGTTAAGGGTTAGTAGAAAGAGCATTTACGAAAGAACTCTAATGGTAAACTATGTCACGAAATATAAATAAACTATTTCTAGAAAATTAAATGATGCGGAATATTAACATCTGAATTTTGTTTTCATCATACCATATTTAGAAGGTAAGCTAAATTTGAACGCAGTAGCAACAGTTTTAGTAGTCATAATAATAATTAAGAATAAATAAATAAATAAATAAATCCACCTGCAATGTGAATTAGAGGATCCACATTTTAAATCTGGAAGATGGAAATAGGAAAACTTTCATATCTCTCTTTGTTTCTAACTAACACTGATAACACTATAAAATTTTCTGTCAAGCTTTACTTCCTGCCTTCCAAGCCCGATGGGTTATAGGTAACACTGTTGCCTGGCATTCGGGAGGACGCGAATTCAAATCCCGTTGGGCATCCAATTTCAGTATTCCATGATTTTCGAAAATCTCTCCAGCTGAACTCCAGAAAAGTTCTTAAATTATTACCCGATCCTAGTTTCCAACACCATCAGCATTCATATCACATTGGTGTCGAAGATATGAAGAAGACGGAAAAAAAGAACGTGGTAGGTATGTGGTATCACTCTAATCCGGCTTTCGGGAGGACTTGGGTTCGAAACCGCATCTACCTATCCAGGTAAGCGTTTTAGATGGTTTCCCCAAATCACTCCAGACAAATGCCGGGAATTGTTCCTTCAAAAGGCCATGGCCGAATTCCTCTCCATTACTTGGCCCCAGTCCTTGCCTGCCTCTAATGACCTCAATTAGATGTGAAGCTAGAAGCAAAAAATAATTTCTCAAATAAAAATAATTACATCTCTGTGGTGTGTTTTGGAGCTTTTCGTTGTTGGATTTATCTTATTCAACGGCCGAAGCATGGTATCGAAGGGATTAGAGTGCTATTTCCACATGTGGAGAGTCTCTAGTTCGGTGGTGTTTTAGGGCTGGTCGACGTCGAAATCATTATAGAGGAAAGAGGACTGGGGGCATATTTCTGGAAGGAATTCAGCCATGGCCATAGCAGAGAATCATCCCAGCACTCTCGGAGTGATTTCGATTAATCATGCAATATCTAAATACGGATGGCTGCACGAAGATTTCAACCCCTGTTCTTCCGAATGGGATGGCTTGAGCGTTACCGGGATTCTCGGTGACTGGTGCGATTCCGGCCAGGGGCATGGGTGTTAAAGTAGGTGTTGCTGTATGTCTTGTGTCGTCTTTCAATTGTATGAGCAAAATGCATTTGGAAATACATCAGTACACAGGATAAACACACTAAACGGCTTAGCTGGATGAATGGCTATCGGGAGGAATTGCTATTAAAAATTTAAAGACAATTTTTTGAACCAAAAGGCAATTGGCCGCCTTCAAAAATATCTCACAGGTCCACCTCATCTCACAGAAAATATTCTTTGTTTGGTGCCAACTAGTAACATGGCTAAGTTCTCAAAACGTATTAGGATAAAAAATTTGGAAAGTAGGCGTACTGTACTGAAGCTCTTTAGTGCACACGGGAGGGGTATTTAATTTCAGTTGAGTGTATAGGATTTAATCTCTTTAACATTATGTGTGGTTATTTCGTAAGGAGAAAATCTTCCTGCTGGCTCAGTTCAGACGCAAGGAGGAAGTAACCGATCTGGCAAACATTTCGAGGAAGTTTTTATTTACCAGTGGCTCTGAGAAAGTGAAGAACACTTGTGCAGTAGAATTTTCTCTTATACGGTTTGTGAACATGACCATCCGTACTCGAAATGTGCACATTTTCGAATCACGAGCACCTACAAATACAGTGACAGCCATTTGCCGAAGTTACAGGAAACCACTTCATATAACATATTATTAAAGTTACTTGATCATAGTTAGAAGACCGATGAAAATGTTGAAAAAACATTGAACTAATATGTATTAGTCATTAAAAATTTCTGAGAATTGCTTCTCGAGGATCTTGACTTCAGCATACCCTCATTGAATCTTACAATGTTCTACTTGCACTATTTGATTACGAAATGAATTGATCAATATTCCGTAATAATGGAGCTAAAAAAAAAAAAAAAAAAAAAAAAAAAAAAAAAAACCTGGAAGTGCACGTTATTGAAAATTGACCTGCCTCTATCTGCTGATCCAAATATTTTATGACCTTCGGTGCCTTTGAACATTTAACCAGCTGACTATTGTGTCAGCCTTTGTTGAGGTAAGGTGGCATTGTATTGTGAAATCAACACAAGGCGAACACTACACTCATTCAAAAGTAGCCATATGCGAGGAAGAACTCGAATCCGTGGCCTTTATTATTATTATTACTCCGCGAATCACTAAAAGTGTGTGGCGGAGGGTGCATTGCACCTATCCGAAAGGGTAATGGTTTGGAAGGGATATGGCAGAAGGCCTTTACAATGCGATGTCAGTGTTCTGGCCCTACATTGCTAGCGCCAGCTTAAGTATCTTGGTCGGGACTCTATCGAAGGATTTTGTGAATGTGTCTGCTGTCGTGGTTTGCTAACACGGAAGACAATTCCGTAGGCCCACAGAACAAGGAAATTATCAGACATTTCAGGCATGCGATTTTCCTCTTCCTCGTTCAACTAACTTGCTTATATTGCTACCTGAGGCTGTTGTCTCACACAGTTAACAGACGAAAGAATTATACAGGAGTAGAACCGTATATCCTCGAGGAACCAGGGCTTTCTGAACTTTTTTAAATTTGTTTCCAGCTTGACTTCTCGACTTCGAGGTCATGGGAGACGGGAATATGGGCTTTTTGATGGAACTATCTCGACGTTCGCTTGCAGTGATATGGAAAAACCGTAGAAAATCTAAATCTGGATGGCCAGAAGGGGATTTGAACCCGCATCCTCTCGAATGCGAGGCCAGAACATTATCGCTCGTCAACTACGCACAGTTTATTTAATTGACCGTAACATATAGATATATAGGAACAATAATTACAGACTGACTCGGCCATGAATCTTTTTCTAATATATATATTAGACGAACAAATATTTGATCAACTAAAGATGTCATATCTTAATCACATCGTTTCTCATGAACCCGGAAACAACCATAATACACCCACTTTTATAACCACATATGTAACCTTTCAATTAGTTTTTCGAAGATAACATCATTTTCCTTTTACAAATCCAGCTTATTCCAGTTTCACTATCAATCATCCATTTCCTTCAGAATGCAGGCATAAGAATTTAAAAAGCTCGACTGCATATGAAATTAGCCAACGTCATTAACTGTAAGGCTGACAGCGGTCTTTTTCAAGACCATTCTTGCTTGCAGAAAATGCCATGTTGTCTCCCAAAGTGAGAAGAATTATTGAGCCGGTTCAAATTCCAGTCGGCTATAAGATTTCGTTTTTCCATGTTTTCTCAAAACGTTTGCAGATTAATGCCAGGATGATTCCACTGGTAGGCATTGATCAACATGTTTTGTAATCTTTGTTCACAGTTCTTTCCAATATTTATTTACCTCGACAGTAACGAGGCGTTTAGCCCTATAAATAGTAAAAATGGTTAATGTATAAAAAAGAAGAACTGATGTGCAGTTTCCAGAGGTGAAAATTAAATTCCAAAATACTGTAAAATAAATATTTGAAATATACAGAAATTATTATTATTTGTATTGACAGGTATTTGACGAATAAATGAAAGGCATGTTTTTCAATCGTCGTTCATAAAACCGCAGATCAGTATGTTGTTATCACAGCGATATGTGAAAACTTATTTAGGATATTTTTAAAAATATTATTGTTTAATAGGCGGGATTAGGGGTAATAAACTATTCTTGTTTAATTTTTCTGCAGCACGTCACAGTGCCTAGTATTTAAAAGTTATTCACACATCGAAACGGGATAATTACTTGCAGTTATCAGTTTGTAAAAGAATCTAATCCAGCAGTATTCTTGTTAAACTTTTACAATTATAAAATTTTATTTTGTTACTCCTTTGTCTAGCCTCTAATGAAGGAAAATGTAGTTTTATTTTGATGGCAGATAATTCCGAAGTCACAGTAGAAGGAAATACGCATTGTTTCCTGCCTGAAGACTTCCTCATCGAATGTGCGACTAGTATTCAAACATTAGTTTGCTTCATTGTCCATCGCTTCACCAGCCACATCAAGTAATTTGAGTGATTTGAGAGGGCGGCAATTATTACTTTGCATGAAGAGCAATAATCAAACGGTTTTATTACTAGAATCATGAATATATACAAATAAACGGTGCTATGCCGTTTATTTGGGTATCCAAAGGAAAGAAATGTCATTGAACAGTCCCACACAAACCACGGAAAACAACATCTGGCGAGAATAGGTCTATCAGCAGCTTCCTTTTTTTATAGAACACTATCTGATACCCGCGACTTCGTACGCGTAGAGTAAGAATTTCTTTGCCAGAATTGAATATAGAAAGTTGCTGGTATCGAAGGATTGGTCCGAAACAACACCGAGTCGGCATAATATGACAGGAAAGCCATCACTATATCATTCTACCGTCGAACCTGCCTCTTGAAGAGAATCAATTTCCAACATATTTAAAAACAGAAAAACAAACGAAGATGCTGGGTGGGAGGGGGGGGGGGGAGGGTGTTCACCACAGCAGCTTTATTTCAGCTTGGTCTTTCCTTCTTTCTTCAGCATGAGCACCGATTCTTGGGTTCTAATAACTTCAGCTGCTCGTGCTCTGCTAGATCTACACCTTAGGCCAGTATACGCCTGCAAGGCACATAAAAAATGAAGGCAAAATAAGCTGGTGCCAGAAACATTTAAACAGATACAAAGTAATAGGACAGAGAAAATCGACATCTATACAGAATAATACGTTTTTTCTCTAAACGAAAATTATTAACAAATTATACACCAACATAATGCGCGAGAAGTACAGCTTGAGCAAGCGACGTAACATAACACACATCCGTCTCTCTGTCACCATAAGTTCGTGACTACAACTGTTAATCATACCGAAAAAAATGTCCTGTGCCCTTCCTGCAGATACAAATATTTGCTTTACAAATTCCATCAATATCGGTTTAGCCATTTAGTCGTCAAAACGTAACAAAAAGACAGAGACTTGCTTCCGCATTTATAGTATTGTTACTGCAGATTACACACACACACACTGACTGCGAACAACACCTGAGGGATCAATATAACGAATATAACGTAAACAAGTGTATCCCTACAGCATTGCAAGACTACCTACGATTTGCCTCGCATTGCACCCCTAAATTTGTTATATCTACAGTTTAACATTCAATCCGAACAAATGACGGTACAGGCGTGACTCTTACGATCAAAAACAATTTTTAAAAATCTTTGCTCCACGGAGATGTGAACCAAATAGCAGTAAGCAAGCGCTTTATCCACTGAGCTACCAGACCGCTATAAGGAAAAGTAGTACAAAGACCTACACATCCTACGCGCCTGTCTATCACCAATTCAATAATTTTTCAAAATTATGAGACAACATGTATTATTTATACAGAAAATTTTTCAATCAAATGTAGACAGTATTTTTCTCCTTCGTTTCAAAAGATAAGTGTAGCAAAGTTTCATGGATATCGGATGAAAACTAGTGATTTTTATTAATAACAAACAAACCAACAGACAAACAAACATACATACATTCATCTTTATATATATAGATTACAGTTTAAAGATACATAGGATTGTTGTTTCCAATAGAATATTCGTCTACGAGGCGTCGCGAATAATTCAGTGATGAGGTCAAATATTGTCATTTGTAAAGGTGGGGTATTGCCTAGACAGTAATCTGTGACCAACTTATTTATGAAAATTGTGTATCTGTTATGTATAACACGATGTTACCATCTATAAGGCTGTGATTTATGTCGCCCATATCATGTCCCAGCAGCACAAATATTTCGTCCACCTGACCCGCCTATTTTAGATGTTTGCTCGAGCAACCAAAGACGCAGGAAACTGATTATCCCATCAAAAACGTCGACATGAACTCAGTAGAAAGTGTATGGGCAGAAACGGTCTACATTATAAGAAAGACGGAAAATGTATAGACGACTTTCTAAAATCCCCCTCTCAAAGCTTTCTGGACGGACGATAAATATTATTCCAAAAAGGAAGATTTAACAGTCAGTAGACGGAACACGCAAACTGCTAGATATGGCTGGTGTAGCGATTGACAGTGAAGCAAACTAATGTTTGAATACTAGTCGCACATTCAATGAGGAAGTCTTCAGGCAGGAAACAATGCGTATTTCCTTCTACTGTGACTTCGGAATTATCTGCCATCAAAATAAAACTACATTTTCCTTCATTAGAGGCTAGACAAACGAGTAACAAAATAAAATTTTATAATTGTAAAAGTTTAACAAGAATACTGCTGGATTAGATTCTTTTACAAACTGATAACTGCAAGTAATTATCCCGTTTCGATGTGTGAATAACTTTTAAATACTAGGCACTGTGACGTGCTGCAGAAAAATTAAACAAGAATAGTTTATTACCCCTAATCCCGCCTATTAAACAATAATATTTTTAAAAATATCCTAAATAAGTTTTCACATATCGCTGTGATAACAACATACTGATCTGCGGTTTTATGAACGACGATTGAAAAACATGCCTTTAATTTATTCGTCAAATACCTGTCAATACAAATAATAATAATTTCTGTATATTTCAAATATTTATTTTACAGTATTTTGGAATTTAATTTTCACCTCTGGAAACTGCACATCAGTTCTTCTTTTTTATACATTAACCATTTTTACTATTTATAGGGCTAAACGCCTCGTTACTGTCGAGGTAAATAAATATTGGAAAGAACTGTGAACAAAGATTACAAAACATGTTGATCAATGCCTACCAGTGGAATCATCCTGGTTATTAATCTGCAAACGTTTTGAGAAAACATGGAAAAACGAAATCTTATAGCCGACTGGATTTTGAACCGGCTCAATAATTCTTCTCACTTTGGGAGACAACATGGCATTTTTTGCAAGCAAGAATGCTCTTGACGGCCTAGGTAGCGTAGGGGCTAGAGCACTAGCTCCACGTGCCGAAGATCGCCGGTTCGAATCCGGCCGCAGGGCATGGACGTTTAAGTGTTGTGTGTCTGTGTGAATGTCCTGTCCGTCCTGTGGTGTCTATACATAGGAAGCATAAACGCACTGGAGAAACTAAAATATTCACATGAAGAGATAGCATAGACACATTGAGCTGGCTGAATGGCTTAGTCGCCGAAAGCCATTAAAAAAAAAAAAAAAAAAAAGAATGGCCTTGGAAAAAGACCGCTGTCAGCCTTACAGTTAATGACGTTGGCTAATTTCATATGCAGTCGAGCTTTTTAAATTCTTATGCCTGCATTCTGAAGGAAATGGATGATTGATAGTGAAACTGGAATAAGCTGGATTTGTAAAAGGAAAATGATGTTATCTTCGAAAAACTAATTGAAAGGTTACATGTGTGGTTATAAAAGTGGGTGTATTATGGTTGTTTCCGGGTTCATGAGAAACGATGTGATTAAGATATGACATCTTTAGTTGATCAAATATTTGTTCGTCTAATATATATATTAGAAAAAGATTCATGGCCGAGTCAGTCTGTAATTATTGTTCCTATATATCTATATGTTACGGTCAATTAAATAAACTGTGCGTAGTTGACGAGCGATAATGTTCTGGCCTCGCATTCGAGAGGATGCGGGTTCAAATCCCCTTCTGGCCATCCAGATTTAGATTTTCTACGGTTTTTCCATATCACTGCAAGCGAACGTCGAGATAGTTCCATCAAAAAGCCCATATTCCCGTCTCCCATGACCTCGAAGTCGAGAAGTCAAGCTGGAAACAAATTTAAAAAAGTTCAGAAAGCCCTGGTTCCTCGAGGATATACGGATTCTACTCCTGTATAATTCTTTCGTCTGTTAACTGTGTGAGACAACAGCCTTCAGGTAGCAATATAAGCAAGTTAGTTGAACGAGGAAGAGGAAAATCGCATGCCTGAAATGTCTGATAATTTCCTTGTTCTGTGGGCCTACGGAATTGTCTTCCGTGTTAGCAAACCACGACAGCAGACACATTCACAAAATCCTTCGATAGAGTCCCGACCTAGATACTTAAGCTGGCGCTAGCAATGTAGGGCAGAACACTGACATCGCATTGTAAAGGCCTTCTGCCATATCCCTTCCAAACCATTACCCTTTCGGATAGGTGCAATGCACCCTCCGCCACACACTTTTAGTGATTCGCGGAGTAATAATAATAATAAAGGCCACGGATTCGAGTTCTTCCTCGCATATGGCTACTTTTGAATGAGTGTAGTGTTCGCCTTGTTTTGATTTCACAATACAATGCCACCTTACCTCAACAAAGGCTGACACAATAGTCAGCTGGTTAAATGTTCAAAGGCACCGAAGGTCATAAAATATTTGGATCAGCAGATGGAGGCAGGTCAATTTTCAATAACGTGCACTTCCAGGTTTTTTTTTTTTTTTTTTTTTTTTTTTTTTTTTTTTTTTTAATAGCTGCATTATTACGGAATATTGATCAATTCATTTCGTAATCAAATAGTGCAAGTAGAACAGTAAGATTCAATGAGGGTATGCTGAAGTCAAGATCCTCGAGAAGCAATTCTTACAAATTTTTAATGACTAATACATATTAGTTCAATGTTTTTTCAACATTTTCATCGGTCTTCTAACTATGATCAAGTAACTTTAATAATATGTTATATGAAGTGGTTTCCGTAACTTCGGCAAATGGCTGTCACTGTATTTGTAGGTGCTCGTGATTCGAAAATGTGCACATTTCGAGTACGGATGGTCATGTTCACAAACCGAATAAGAGAAAATTCTACTGCACAAGTGTTCTTCACTTTCTCAGAGCCACTGGTAAATAAAAACTTCCTCGAAATGTTTGCCAGATCGGTTACTTCCTCCTTGCGTCTGAACTGAGCCAGCAGGAAGATTTTCTCCTTACGAAATAACCACACATAATGTTAAAGAGATTAAATCCTATACACTCAACTGAAATTAAATACCCCTCCCGTGTGCACTAAAGAGCTTCAGTACAGTACGCCTACTTTCCAAATTTTTTATCCTAATACGTTTTGAGAACTTAGCCATGTTACCTAGTGGCACCAAACAAAGAATATTTTCTGTGAGATGAGGTGGACCTGTGAGATATTTTTGAAGGCGGCCAATTGCCTTTTGGTTCAAAAAAATTGTCTTTAAATTTTTAATAGCAATTCCTCCCGATAGCCATTCATCCAGCTAAGCCGTTTAGTGTGTTTATCCTGTGTACTGATGTATTTCCAAATGCATTTTGCTCATACAATTGAAAGACGACACAAGACATACAGCAACACCTACTTTAACACCCATGCCCCTGGCCGGAATCGCACCAGTCACCGAGAATCCCGGTAACGCTCAAGCCATCCCCTTTGGAAGAACAGGGGTTGAAATCTTCGTGCAGCCATCCGTATTTAGATATTGCATGATTAATCGAAATCACTCCGAGAGTGCTGGGATGATTCTCTGCTATGGCCATGGCTGAATTCCTTCCAGAAATATGCCCCCAGTCCTCTTTCCTCTATAATGATTTCGACGTCGACCAGCCCTAAAACACCACCGAACTAGAGACTCTCCACATGTGGAAATAGCACTCTAATCCCTTCGATACCATGTTCGGCCGTTGAATAAGATAAATCCAACAACGAAAAGCTCCAAAACACACCACAGAGATGTAATTATTTTTATTTGAGAAATTATTTTTTGCTTCTAGCTTCACATCTAATTGAGGTCATTAGAGGCAGGCAAGGACTGGGGCCAAGTAATGGAGAGGAATTCGGCCATGGCCTTTTGAAGGAACAATGTCCGGCATTTGTCTGGAGTGATTTGGGGAAACCATCTAAAACGCTTACCTGGATAGGTAGATGCGGTTTCGAACCCAAGTCCTCCCGAAAGCCGGATTAGAGTGATACCACATACCTACCACGTTCTTTTTTTCCGTCTTCTTCATATCTTCGACACCAATGTGATATGAATGCTGATGGTGTTGGAAACTAGGATCGGGTAATAATTTAAGAACTTTTCTGGAGTTCAGCTGGAGAGATTTTCGAAAATCATGGAATACTGAAATTGGATGCCCAACGGGATTTGAATTCGTGTCCTCCCGAATGCCAGGCAACAGTGTTACCTATAACCCATCGGGCTTGGAAGGCAAGAAGTGAAGCTTGACAGAAAATTTTATAGTGTTATCAGTGTTAGTTAGAAACAAAGAGAGATATGAAAGTTTTCCTATTTCCATCTTCCAGATTTAAAATGTGGATCCTCTAATTCACATTGCAGGTGGATTTATTTATTTATTTATTTATTGTTCTTAATTATTATTATGACTACTAAAACTGTTGCTACTGCGTTCAAATTTAGCTTACCTTCTAAATATGGTATGATGAAAACAAAATTCAGATGTTAATATTCCGCATCATTTAATTTTCTAGAAATAGTTTATTTATATTTCGTGACATAGTTTACCATTAGAGTTCTTTCGTAAATGCTCTTTCTACTAACCCTTAACCTTTGTGTGTATTTGTCACACACCGTTCTATAACGATGCAGCTCTAGAAAGTGTAACTAAGTCCATTCAAACTCTCTTACTGGTTTTCCGTGCGTAATTTAGCGATTTTTTTCGGTATTCGCCATATAATTGCGTTTGCTAACGAATTGTTAACTGTTTACTTGTCGGGGAAAAAATACACAATGGTTATCAAAATTACGAAAAAAGTGTTATCATCTCTCTATGATCAATCTATTTGGTTATTTCAATAATTATTATGGCTAAAATGGTGATATTCGTGATTATTTTTACTGTAGAACTCCGAACTTTGCCTCTGAGCGTCTGCGAGTATCTTGCCGCGCGGGCTCAGTTTTTTAGTCTTGAGTAAAGTGCTGGGTATGAGAGGTCTATTTTATCATGAATTTAGTGTACCACCTACCAGTTATGCTGTCCCATGTGGTATTCGTGTCTAGAACGAAGCATAATCGAAAGGCGAAGGGTCTCGCGAATTCTGTCCCCGACTGTACAAACTTTTGTGAAGAAAACCTCTAGATTAATGGGGAAAAATTCAATAGCCAACCTACTCTCTTCACAAATTCTAGGACACTAGCTTTTAAATATTTAGTAGATTCTTCAATATAGAAGGAAACGCTTCGGAGAAAAACTTTAGGTCACCAAATTCCACTTTCCAGCATGTCACGTTTATGATCTGGTTTTGTTTCTACGTTTTAAAGGCGTTACCACACTATCTTTAAACAGATGAACCAGTTGATTCTCCACAGGTAGTTTGCATTAGCTAACAGCGTTGGATAATTCTTCGTTAGGTTCTATTTAACTAGCAAAACTTTTATAAAAATGTAAGCACACAAATTCTCCAAAATTGACTACTCTCTTATGAGCATTGTGTATACCAAGGCTATAGCTGCTTAAAATTAAATAACTATAGAATTACCCAAACGATTGGCTATGGTAATAACTTAATAATGGCGAAACAAGTTACAGCTGTGCCACGATCAGATTTTCTGCTGCACAAAGACGGTATTTCCCTGTCGTTACTGGCGTTCGCCAAGGAATCGCAGCGGTGATCGTTGTAGATCACGAACTGCCTTATCAGCAGCAGCTAGCAGCCAGTTACACAACTGACGAGCCCTACGGCGAAATGCAGGATACGCAACCTGTTTCTCCCGCAGCACTGTTGTCATAAAGGTTGGCACTGTTGCCTAAACACATTGCCTTGTCGTATGAATATCTCGGCTACCTGTATAATATCCACATAAAAACTACATACGATATCCTTGTACTCTGCTTTCCAGCCTTGTTATGATAAAACAAACAGTTCACAGTTTTATCGCTTCCATGACATCGTAAACCCGAAATGTTTATACATGTAATCTCATTATGTATTCGTGTACACTCTGCATAAACAGAACAAAAAACATTGGAGCGAAACTTCAATACACTGCATCTACCTTCCCCCTACCCCCCTTCTGGCTTTAAGCCTCGTCACGAAGAGGTCATAGAAGCGAGAAAAGAGGCAATGGACGGTAATGAATTCGGCCATAGCTTTTTCGAAGGAACTACCCCAACATTCACCTGGAATGATTTGGGGAAACCATTGTTAAACCAAATCTGGATGGCCGGATGTGTATCAAACTCACGGCCTCCCGAATGCGAGGCCAGAGCGTTAGAGCTCACCCACCATGCTCGGTCCGCTGCATCTTGTTGTCGCTTTGTTGATTAAGCAGTCTCTCATAGATCTGTGATGGGAAATTAATCTGCCACCACAGACTGCACTGAATTTTTTATATGAGTAATAAAGTTTCGGGTAGAGAACTTGCAACAGCAAAATCAGCCTATTTCGAGATTTTATTTTGAGAAACATTACGTCAATATTGGCAAAATGAACAAAGTGAAAGTACTATCATTTAATAAATAGAGGTGCACTGATGTCCAGCATACCTACAGATGCAATGTGTCCACCGTATGTGATTTTCAACACTATTTAGTGTTTAAGTAGAACTCCTTCAAGGCCGAGTACGTTGTATATTTATGTAAAATATTATGAAACACGTGTCTAGTGCCAATTCTGGTTCTGTTGTATATTGTCGGTACGGTCATGGAGAATGAACCAAGCCATATCAGCCCTAGGTACTGGTTTAATACGTTTTCACAAAAACGATAATTGTGAGTCGGTGAGTGGTAACGGTCCGGAGTCGC
>JARYHS010010175.1:0-74981 GCA_031002005.1 Vandiemenella viatica
CAGTGGGCTATGTGCCTATCATCTTGCAACGAAGATGATCTGTTTCGAGCAACACCGAATGTACTTGATGTTGGGATGTAGGCTACTGGGCGAAATGGGTTTAAGGTAGTTAACTTGTACATTTTTTATCTGTGTAGTTGATGTTTGCGCCTCAAGATTAATAAGTGTGGCCCTTGGCTTAACAGTTTGGAGACTCCTACTATATGGTTCACAATCTTTTCTGACAACTACTACATTATTGCAGGGTTACATGAGATTATTGTAACATTTAATTTCAATTACAAAGTATTGTGCCCTACGTATTTCCTATTACGAAGTGTATATGTTTGTCTCAGTTCATGTGATAAGAAATATTGCCCACATTTACCATTTAGCATATCAAGCCTCGTTGTTGATATACGTGGTTGAATTGGCGAAGGCAGATTGTTATAAAATTTAAGATGCAAAGTTTTGCGCCATAGGTCGATAGACGTTATGTGAAGGCAGAATAACTGTGTAAATATTACGTTACTTGAGATCGAACATGAATCTATACAGGTATAAGAACCCAGTATATGAAGATGTGGGCCACTAGTTTCATTTGTTCGCGGAGAACTAGTGTTACTTTGCTCGCGGTCCCCTGTTAAGTTGTCCGTCGCGATTTACCATATTTTATTCGTCGGCTCACTGTCAGATTTAGACTCAAGGTTAGTTTTGTGCGATTCTTCATCTTTTGTTTGTGGGTCAGTGTTGCCTTTCATCAGTTAGTCGGGTTCAGTGTTTCGTCAGTTGTGTTTTGTTAATTTGTTGTGGAATCGTTATTTTTTATTTAGTTTGACTCGTTAATAGTTTAATTTTAATTGTAACCTCTAGTCATGAAGTTATTATATTGATTACAAGTAGGTAGTACAGCATGCGCAGTAACGGAATTGCGGAAAATTGGTAGAGATGCATAGCTAAATCGGGCGAACAGTAACAAGTATCGAGAGGAATTTTAAAAACAAATTCGAAAATTTAGTCTGGCAATATCCCACGTGGTCAGAATCTTCTGACTAATTTGACATAAAAAAGGTAGGTGGAGCTAACTAAACTAAATTTGAAATATATATGTCTCAAATTATAATCCTAAGTAAACCTTCAGAGCGTTCTACGTAATTTCAGATGGTCTTAGTAAACTGCAAGAAGGGCAAAACCCACCGATAAAGAGTTCCTGTCGTTGCAGCCACCCTGCTAAGCGAAACGAAAATCATTCCAAACAGTGACTGAAAAGGTAACTAATTCGTGACAGGCCTATGAAAATCTCAGCAAAAACTAATAACCGAACTGGGAACCTTTCTATCGCCAGACGTCTAGCCACCGAACAAACAGGTGACTCTAGAATACCGGTAATGTTTATAAATACCGATGCTTAAGTGTCTTTCCATTTAATTTTGAGAAGAAAGAGTGATCTGATCCCCTAAAAGCACGTTAGCCTACGCGGTCAAAATAGAAGAAAAAATCACGCGGCTAGTTGAAATTCCTCTCTATGTACGTGAAGCTACATGACATTTACTTAATTTAATTGCCCTGACAGTGACGCACAAATCGTTGGCTATTCAGAGTGAGCTCGTACTACGTGCGGTGGTAGCAGTACAGGTGTCGGTGGAGTGTCCGCTGAGCCCGTCGGCCGCCCGCTGGCCAACTTCGATTAGTTAAGGAGCGGAGTACAGCGAGCCAGGCCCTGCCCGGCCCACAAACTTTGACGAAGGAGTTTGCTGGCCAGCGTCAGGGGATGGGAGGAGGAGGAGGGGAGTTGCAAGTCACTGGACGGCTCCTATCTGGCCGGCCGCCGGCGCTCACCAACTTGGACCGGCTTATTGCCGAAAAATAAACACCGCCCGGCCTGGACCTGGCCGGGCAGACAAGTTGGCCGCCCTTATTGAGTTTTGATAAGGACAGCAGGCAGAATGGCTGCAACGCCGTCGTTTGCAAATTAATTGAGAGGCCGCACACCCTACTTCTGCCAAGTTCGCGACGCGGCGTGCCTCCTCCGGCTTTGTTGTCGGTTGCTGAATCAGTTCCCTTGCCCCCGTCGCGTCGGTAAGAACTGTGATAACTGACAGTAAATGCGGAGAGGTAGTCATAGTTGCTTCGGGATTTAGGGTTTTACTTCACACTAATCCGAGGCAGGCACGCCGCTAGCTGTTTGAGCGCACTTCAATACCGATTATGCCGCCCCCTTTCTAACTACAGTCAGCGGTAGATCTAGGAATTTTCCGAACCGGGTCAAAAAACTGAGAGCTTGCCACCCCTTCGACCATTAATTGCCACCCCCATTTTTTAGCTTAAAAATACGCATAATATGTTACAAATTTCGTCGCGGTGACAATGGAGTGGCAACCATCGCGGGGTGGTCACTGTCGATCACTCGATTTGCCGCCCCCCTCGACTTGCCGCCCACGTGCGGTGCACGCCTTGCACGCCCGCTTACGGCGGGCCTGGAGGCAGGATTAGTAATCACCAATGCTCTTAACCAAAGAAGAGCCTCTGAATTAATATGAATCAATTATGAGAAGATAGGAAAGCTGAAATGTTGATCGTCGAACTTATATTACAATCTGAATCCTCCAGAATTTAATCGAAGCCACAAAGCTCCAGAATCAAATGCTACTGGCAGCGATGCTAACCATGACTTCTTCTTTATTGTTTTGTAGCACTGTATGAGGACAAATTTCCTAGCTCGAAAATTTTTTAAACACAGAGACAATTAAAAAATCACACAAGTGAACTGTAGGCCCTACCTTTCTAAATCCGGCTGAAACATGTTTTTCTCAGAGCTTAATAACAATAATAATAATTTCTTATGGTCTTTCTAACTTTATGACATAGTTTCTAACCGGCTGTGCATTCCGCATCTCTCGTAGCCGCCTATTCTAACCCCTCAACATGTCAGGTGTAGGGTACCTACAGTTTAAGGTGAAATTCCAATCACTAAATGTTCCAGTATGTTTTGTATATTCAAGTCAAGCTCTGCCAGAGGTGATATACGTTTTAACAACCTCTCCATTCAAGACTGCGAATTGAACTGTGGTCTCTATGTATTCAATAAGATACCTTAATCAATAATGTGCCACACCGCTATCGTTAAAACGAAGCGCTAAATTAAAGTAAATGTCCCTAAGTTGTGACAAGGGGTGTTTTCGTTATGCCCGCTTCAATAATCCTCAACGAGCCGCCTTAGCTTTGCACTCAGCATCTTCTTAGTCCGACGAAATATCGAACGGTGAAACAAGAGACAAAAGGAAGTCTAATGCATGAGCGTCTCCACAAATTAATGTAGAGAATGAGCGGTCTGAGCTGGCCAAGAATTTTATTGGGAACTTAACGCGACTTTAACTTCTGGTGGAGCTTGATTCGCTTACATTTAGTAAGAATATAATACACTAGATGGCAACAGTTCCCACCATGACGGAGGTGGAACACGCATCTATTTGAATTATGTCACCAAGTAGTAAGACCGCGTTAGTCTATGTATTTCACTTTTAATGTACCGTAGATACTTTAAAACCACAATGCTTGTTGAATGCTAATTTCTCTCTTCTAATAAGCATAAACAGAGCATCATACAGTTTTTTTCGGTTTCATGAAGCATTGTGCGGTTATGTTTACATCCCTTCTTAAGACGCGTAAAAAGAATTATTATTTTAAGATAACTTTTTAAATGACAATTTCTCACTTGTAAAATACGTTTTGATCTCATATAGATAGTAGGTACAATCTATGTAATTTATGCACGGTAAGATTAAATGTACAAAACGTAATATGTCAAATCTAAATACGGGTCAAGCCGCTACTTTTCCTGTTCTTTTTTGTCCTAGATGTTTTTACCCCTTGAAGCCGAATTTCAACAACCACGTCATTCATCCAGTCGTTGATCATAAAGACTGGGAGCTGCAATCAGTAAGTGGTGAGTTGTTACTTGTAAGCCCATAGTTTGGCGCGTAGCAAGAACACAGGACTAAAAACTCATTCACGGCATCAGGGAAATACTAAAATGGTAACGGAGATTAAAATAAATCGTAGCCTAAATAAAGGAAGCGCATCAGTTACAATACTAAAGTAATTTAGAAATGGTTTGACTGATCTATATGCCGAAGTATTTGAGAATCGGAGGACCTATTGTTAACAGAATTACTTCACACAAAGTGAAGTTTAGTAGGAAGTGAGAAACATCCGAAAAATAATTCTAAAGATTTTGATCGTTACCAAAGAGATATGTCTGGTGGCATAGAAAGTGATTTCTTTTTCAAATACGTTAATGGGAAGGAACTCGTAGTGAAACGATTAATTAGCTTCGTATACCCATTTATTGATAACAGTTTATATAACCGACAATTATCTAAGATTGTTTTTTACGAATACTTAAGTAAGAAACTAATAACCTGGTATCAAAAGGCTTCTACTTCACAATGACCAGAAATGTGGAATGAGCTGGGATTCGGTAGTCATTCTCTGCCTAACCAACCTACCGTGCTCTCGTTGTGTTGCAACTGCCTGGCAGCAATCATGTGCTTTCCTCGGGAGCGAAGAATGTCTCCTAGAAAAAACTGTTGTCTGATAAATTAGAAACTGTTATTTCGCAGGTTATTGCAGTCTTTGTCAGTGTTTTTTCGAAACCTTACGTTTCAATTATCTTGATGTGGTTTCCATCAGAGGTTTGCCATTCCTGGGATAATTGCCGCCTATGAACTACTTCTGGAGCGAACGCTAATTGTGTGAAGTGATGAGATCCAGATACCTACAGCCAGTGTGGGCGGTTCAAATGTAGCGCGCGTTCAATGTTTTCATGAAGCCAAAATCCGCATACTTATTAAAGGGACATTTTTGGATTTCTAACGCTTCTCTGACTCGCCTGGGCTACTAATTGATTTCTTGAGCTAACTGAGGGTCAACTAAATGCTGTAGTGCAGCTGATTTGATAAGGCTGTTATTTTTTTTTTTTAAAAAAAGTCCCATATTTTCATCCAGCCTTTCATGATGTTGCGTACTACTTCGGTGATATATATCTGGCACAGCAGCAGGGTGTTTGATATACACCTGTAATTTCACCCTGTTGGACATCAGAAATCTTCTTAGGTGTATGTGTATGGGACAAATATTTTTCTTTTTGATATATGTCACACTGTAGACGCCCTCACAAATACTGTGCTACCAATCTTCAATATGTCGGAAACGCTATGGTTACATCAAACTTTGTGTCCATACCCTGAAAATAAACTAACAGCAATAAAGGTTCTAAAAAAAAAAAAAAAACCATACTTTCTACGTCTACTTTGTAGATAACTATTGATATTATATTGAAGGAAACATCTTTACTAAGTACTTAGGGTTCATATTACAACGATATCCGTTCATTCAATCAGATTAAACCTTTTATATATTAAAGAATTTTTTGACGCAAACATATTGGTGTATCACAAGTAATTCTTCCGTCAACTATGCTTTTACCTCATAGCATCATTATACGCATTTATCACTAGCTCTCGAAAAGCTTGGAACTTCAATTTATTAATCTGCTTCGTCATAACATCCAGTGCAATATAACGAGATACAAACAACTTATATCTTCTTCACTTACAAGTTAGATTATTTCACATTCCCGGTTGTTTTAACTGGAAAGTCTCCAAAAGTTAATGGGTACTGAACATCCATGGTTCTAAATTATTCACACAAAAAGTCTATATTAATTATTAAAGAATTTATCAGATTTATAGACAACGTCAAATTTAAAATCAGTCTCAATGTCAAAGGAATTAGCCATCTGGAAGATTATTTTTTTCCTAGAATGCATTTAAAGATGCATGTTGTGTTGGAATAGCAAACTTTTTCATCGTATACAACAATGGAAATAATATGACTCCAAACAATAGCAATTAATCCTTCTCCGTAACGTTGTAATGATATTTTACGCTATTCAGCTGGCAGTGTATGGACAATTGGCTTCTCCAACTATCACTGTGTCAAAAAGAACAGATAGCTACATTATTACCATCTGTAAATAGTCCGAAAAGAAAGAAAGATTTGGCAAAATTTGGAATGCCAAACCTGGTTGTGATATAAATATTTCTTCCAACACCTTAATTTCTAGTTCACAGTTAATCAATGAAGTATTGCACTCTAACTTAAATCTTATGAGAATTGCCTTTAATAAAGTTTTGATGTTAATTTTAAAAAGGGGTATTCGGCAACTGAGGCCATACAGCCAGCTCAATGTCATTATTATAGCTTCCAGTGAATCAGTCGTCATCCAGTATATATATCCAGTATATTGTATCTTCTGAGTACGGACACCACAGGACGGACAGGACATTCACACAGACACACAACACATAAACACCCATGCCCGCGGCCGGACTCGAACCGGTGACCTTCGGCACGCGGAGCTAACACTCTAGCCCCTGCGCTACCGAGGCCGGCGACCTAAGCCTTAAAATTCTGGAATTGGATAATTAAGTTTCTCAATCAACTTCGATTTTTCCAACACAAAACATTAAAACACACATTTTAGTTTTTTACCATGTTAGTCAATATCTAAGAAAAATTAATAAGGTTATCCAAACAAGATATAGCTTTTGAGTCTTCCAAAGCTCCACCCAATCAAAAGTGCAATTTTTCTTCCAAATAAACGAATAATATTTATGATTATAATGTGACATTTTCGCCACAGTCTAAGGCGCATTTTTATTATAAATGATAATATTAGACCGATATTTATAAAGCTTGGGTAACCACATGTATATTTTTTTAAATAATTTCCTTATAAAGTAAGGAAGATACCATGTGAGGACTGTGATGCCAATAGTTAATATTCAGTTTATCTTGGAGCAACTAATATTAAACAATTATTGAGCCGTGGAGGCTTGAAGAGAATCGTGGCTTCCTTGAGGGGCACTAACCGGGAGGAAACAGGCGGTAGGGTGTCGCCAGCTAACAAAAGCATTAGAGTGAAGATTTTTCCCAGGGGACATGTCAGATAACCTTGAGACAGCGGTCAAAGGAGGATTCTCCACCCGAAATTCGTCGAGTCTTGGCGAATGGCGGTAATGTCGAGGACGAATGAAGAATCCACGATATCACGTGATATCAGGTGACCAACCAATGACCCAATCCCAGTGGGCACATAACGTTAAATTCTGGGAAATTTCTGTTAATCGTGATTTTCGAGACCGAAAGGGCGAGGCTAAAGTTTACCTTGGAGATGAAAGAGCGACGAGCTTCATTCTGTTGTGGACTCCGATGGCTGGCTTTTCTCGTTGACTGCTGCTGGGGTCCTTGTGGAAGTCTACCGTTGCCGGCTAGCATATTAAACCGAATGCTGGAGCGGCATTCTCACGGCGATATAGTCAGTAATGCAAGCATGGGCATTACCAGAACGAGCGTGGCTGTAGCTGCCTTCTAAGACAGGGCTCTCGTACCGTGGGCCATCTTCGATCACCACAGACATCAGACGCAGAGTGTAAAGTGTTACGACCGAGCCTACTGATTCTGCATTCCACGAGACTGAACCCGAAAGCGTTTTTGAGAGGAACGGTCCATGTTCTACCTTTGTAGATAAAAACCCCACTGAGCTAAAGGCATAATTTGCCAGAACTATTTGAATTATTTTCTAATGGCATACTGTTAATTCGTGGCGCCCTAGTTTCAACGTAAAATCACAGTATTATGATACTTTTCTCTGAGGCCATCATAACATGTATTGTACATTGCTTCCAGCTATCAATCTTTCTGAGCAGCTTTAATTTTCAGATTGATTCCAAAGTAAATTAAAAATTTTTGCTTGCTCATAAAGGCTAATTGTAACTCTGAGCGTTGGTTTGTGATTTGGCCTCCTTGTATTAATATTAACGGCAAATTCGCTCAGATTTGTAATTGCCAGTGATACTAAATAAATGACATATTCTGATAGTTTTCATGTACTCACAATACCGTCGATATTCTTGCAAATATCCATATTTGCATTCACTCATAAAATCAAATTTAAAATTCCTGTTGTTAATCATAAATTTATAAATGAAAACTGTAACTTGTTCCCCCAAAGGGAACCCCCCACTACATCATGAGCTACCTTCTATCTCAGTAATTAAGGCGCTTACTTTCAAAAGGTCGCCGCGCTGGTCTGGTCCTGGTGGAAACAGATATTATTGAGAGTTGCGTTTGATCATATGAGCCAGTACATTCCGTGGTTCGGATATCAGTTTAAACTGTAGGTCCCAGAGAAATGAACTGGCCTGCCTACCTCTGAAACAGCGTCTTACTACTCCTCCTTCGGGAGGATCCAACCAACCTTTGGGTTTTGAACTAAGTTTTTATTATTGTTTTTAGTATTTATGATAACTGTAGGAACCTTAAAAGCCATATATAGAGTTTTTCGATCAGCAGCTTTGATTTTACACTGAAGAGCCAAAGAAACTGGTACACCTATCGTGTAGGGTCACCGCGAGCCCGCAGAAGTACCGCAACACGACGTGTCATGGACTCGACGAATGACTGGAGTAATATTGGAGGGAATTGAGTACGAGGGAATGGAGATCTCTTCTGAACAGCACATTGCAAGGCATCGCAGATATGCTCAATAATGTTCATGTCTGGGGAGTTTGGTGGAAGTGTTTAAACTCAGAAGAGTGTTCCTGGAGTCAGTCTGTAACAATTCTGGACGTGTGGGGTGTCACATTGTCCTCCTCACATTGTTCTCCTGGAATTGCCCAAGTCCGTCGGAATGCATAATGGGCATGAATGGATGCAGGTTATAAATCGGGATGCGTACGTACGTGTCACCTGTCAGAGTCGTATCTAGACGTATCAGGGGTCCCATGTCACTCCAACTGCACACGCCCCACACCATTACAGAGCAACCACCAGCTTGAACAGTCCCCTGATAACATACAGGGTGCATGAATTCATGAGGTCGTCTCCATACCCGTACACGTCCATCCACTCGATACAATTGGAAACGAAGCTAGTCGGACCGGGCAACATATTTCCAATCATTAACAGTCAAATGCCGGTGTTAACGGGTCCAGGCGAGCCGTAAAGCTTTCGGCTCCGAAAGCCCATATCGATGATGTTTCGTTGAATGGTTCGCACGCTGACACTTGTTGATGGCCCAGCATTGAAATCCACTGCAATTTGAGGAAGGGTTGCACTTCTGTCACCTCGAACGATTCTCTTCAGTCGTCGTTGGTCCCTTTCTTGCAGGATCTTTTTCTGGCCACAGCGATGTCGGAGATTTGATGTTTTACCGGATTCCCGATACTAACGGTGCACTCGTGAAATGGTCGTACGGGAAAATCCCCACCTCATCGCTTTGTCGGAGATGCTGTGTCCCATCTCTCGTGCGCCCACTATAACACCACATTCAAACTCACTTAAATCGTGATAACCTGTCACTGTAGCAGCAGTAACCGATCTAACGCCTACGCCAGACACTGTTGTCTTATATAGGCATTGCCGACCGCAGCGCCGTACTCTGAGTGATAACGTATCTCTGTGTTTGCATGCTCATGCCTATACCAGTTTGTTTGGCTCTTCAGTGTATAATAAACGCTGGGTATAAATTAATGGCCTTGCATTGAAGAATACTATTTCTTTAACAAATAATAACAGATACAATATGAAACAGTGCGTTTAGTTCAGTATAATAAAATGTAGTTCAAGCTGCAATACAATAGAATAAAGATGCAACACAGGCAGAATAGACTGAAGTGAACATGTTGAGGCAATCTAACTTGAGAGAAAAATTTGCAGAGATGGCAGAGGTGAGTCTAAGAAATAACTCTGAAAGGAGTTCAAATTAGGACAGAGAGAGAAATAAACAAAGGTGATAAAAAAAAAATCTGGCTTTAGGAAAAATGTCGCCTGGACCTCAGAAGAAATGTTGGAGTTGGTGGATTAAAAGAGAAGCAACAAAACTTCCAGGTGAAGCAGGAAGAAAGCAGTACAGACATTTTAGAAATCGAATAAACAAGAAATACAAGAAATAAAAAAAGTGGCTTTAAGCGATGAAGTGTAAAAGGATTTGGTCATAAAGTAGGTATAAACTATATGTGGCCTGTAGGACAATTAAAATTTTTTTTTGAGAAATGAAGAAAAAATGTATAGACAAACCTGCAGATGGGAACTTCTATGCTCAAAAGGTAAAGCTGATTGAAGGAATAATTGCATAGAGAATTATGATTCTGGGGATGATTTGAACAACAGTCTACAGGAGAAAGAAGTCGAAATTGATGATTTATTACATCCTATTTTAAGGACCGAATTTGATAGAGCTTTGAATGATTTGAAATCAAATGCGGTTAGAACTGACGAGATTCCTGCGGAACTTCTGAAATCTCTAGGAGAAGGGATCAAAGATTATTGAAAATGATATCAAGCAGTTATCTTATCAAGGAGAAATTCTAATGGATTTTAATGAAAGTATCATCTTCACAGTTCCGAAGAACGTACAGGCCGACAAATGTGAGGATGCTTTAAAATTACTGACCAGGATAATATACAGAAGAACAAAAATGATAGTAGAAACGATAGTAAGTGAAGATCAGTATGTGTTTAGGAAAAACCGCGATACATGAGAAGCAATTCTCGCTTTAATATTATTACTTGAAGTGCAGATCAAGGAAAACAAAAATACTTTTATGGCGTTCGTTGATTTAGAAAATGTTTTTGATAATGTTAGGTGGGAAATTTTAAATAAGTCAGGTCTAAAATTCCGAGATATAAGAACATTTTATAATCTCTATAAGAATTAAGTGGCTAAAATTAACGTATAGACTCAAGAGAGACAGGCATCAGTTTAAAGGATGTGAGACAAGGTTTTAGTCTATCGCCACTAATATTTAACTTATATGTAAAGAAAGCAACTAAGGAAGTAAAGGAAAAATTTTAATGTGGTGTAGTGTTCAAGGAGACAAAAATTAGTATGCTACGATTTGCCGATGATATTGTCCTGCTAGTAGAACAGACTGAGTACATTGAGAAGTTACTGAATGGCAAAAACAAAATACTGAAGGAAGATTTTGGGCCAAATATAAACTAAATCAAGATGAAAGGGATGAAATGTAGTAGAAATGATAGCGACAATACTAAATAATATATAAAAATAGGATCGGATGTAATAGGAGAAGTAAGTGAATTCTACTACTTGGGAAGTAAAATTACAACTGATAGCCGAAATAATAATGATGTTACCAGCAGAATAGCACTAGCGAAAAGAGCCTTCTTTAAGCAACGTGCTCTAGGCAAACTTCAGGTCTTACGACTACATCTGAAGATGGCGACAGAGTTTATGTCGCCGAAATATTGTGTATAAATATTATTATTACTCGGTTTGTTTCCCGAGAAACATTCATGAAGAAATCGTTTTGTTTCAAATATCGATCAAGGACAAAGAAACCCTATGTGTGGAACACAGCACTTTATGCTATCAATTCATGGACTCTAGGAATACTAGAAAGAAGTCAAATTGAAGGAATTGAAATGTAGTTCTATAGAAGGCTGCTGAAAATTTAGTGGACACATAAAGTACTAAATGATCTTACTTTAGATGATGGGTGAGGAGATAACGTTGTGGAAGAGTCTTACAGAAAGAAAAGACAGGATGGTGGCTCACATATTAAGACATGCGGGATTGGTTAATTTGTTAGTGGAGGGAACAATCGAAGGTAAGAACTGTAGATGTCGATAAAGATTAGAATATGTGAAGCAGATAACTGAAGACGGTTGTAAGGAGTATGTTGAGATGAAAGGTTGGATCAAACCAGTCGAGAAAATGAAGACAGCAAAAAAATATCTATCAGAACACCCATTGAAGCTGTTGTAAAATAAAATGATAATATCTTTGAACATTTGATTAATAAGTTTATCAGTCAGTTAATTTTGATAATAAAGATATGAGCACTTTTGTAAAGGGGTAACCCCTAAGCTGTCGCTATCATGCTCTTAATTCCTAAGCCAGAAGAGTGCTGTCAAATGCAAATAACGTTCCCAGCTGCGGAAGTAATGTTTAATTTTACCGAAAATGTATCGGTAGAAACGCTAAAATCTTCTTCACGCTTCTATTGAACAATACACACTCCATCTGCATTACCCTCAACACTTAAACAAAAACTATCTCAAGACAACAGAACATTTTTACTTCATCAAAATACACACACAACCTCACACAATTCTTTTAATACAGCACTGATACCAGCGATTATACTATTGGGCCTACTGCTTGCACCAAACGTTAATTCAACCTGTAAAACTATTTTGGTCCCGCAATAAATATCGACTGTTTCGTATTATTCGTTGATAAAATTCTTTCAAAATAAAATAGGAGGGCCATACATAGTTTCAAATTTTTCTCACGTGTAAATTTCCAACAGAGTTTCATAAATAGAGTGAAAAATAAATACGTGTAGTAGCATTATTTGTTCAGCCCGTAAAGTAGCTTCACCTGTGACAAGTTTGCTTCTGATTTACACAGAATGTCAGCAGTGATTTGTAGTTGCTTTACGTGTTACGCTTAGCGAAGTTGTATGGCGGTGAAATGCGAACGATCGTTACGTACTACATATCAATCCAAGGAACTTTTTATGAAAACTCTTAGTTTTCCAGTGCCACGAATGCGTGGTGTTGTTTCGAAGGGCGTTAAATTGATTGCTATTTGAAGTAAATCTGACGAAGATCTTGTTTTCACCTAAGTTTACACAAAAAGTGTAAATTAGACGAGAAGTGACTGACTGAACCTTAGCAGTAGTTGATCCAGCAAAGCAAGAAAATTTCAACTAACAGTTGTAAACGTATGCTAGAAGAATTTCCGTGGGTAGCTGAATCACGCCGGGAAGACGTGGCACTAACAATGCACGCAGAACTGACAGCTTGAAAACTGGTTTTGAAATATGTTATCATAGCGAATACGTCAGAGCAATAGGAAAAAAAGGAATGCAATCATTATCTAAATATTTACGCAACAGGTTAAGTGGATGTCCTTAACTTGCAGATGTCTCTCTGTACTCATGGCCAAGAGGGACGACACCAGACCGTATCACTGATTACCGCCATAATGGGCCTTTATTACGAGCAGTAAATCGTGCCAAGAAAGATCGCTTAATTAGGACCCTGGCCGGTCGTAAACAGCAACCGGAGACGCCGCTATCACAAGGAGACACCTCAGTAGAACAGCTAGACTACTAGTGGTGAAATTTATAACACATTTAATAACCGTTAATTGCCAAAAACATATTGAGGAAATGAAAGTGAAATAACGTAGTGAAATACTTGTTAGAATTACTTCCAATTTCAAAGGTTTATATGTATTATCAGCCTTCGTTTAATGTATCAGTAGCGAGAATTTGTAGCGAAGAAACTTATTTGATTTTCGGTATCCGTGTTATTCATTCATCCTAGCGAAAACATGTTTTTTAGTTTATATAGTCTTAATATTTACCATCACTGGTTTTTTTTGCTTTCATCAGTCTCTTGACTGGTTTGATGAAATCCTTCATATCTTCCAATCTTTCCCTAACCTCTTCATCTCAGCATATCCCTAACAACTTACATCTTCAATGATCTGTTTCATATATTCTGATCTTTGTCTCAAGCTTCTTTTCTCGACCATCATTTCCAAAACACGTTCATTTCGTATTTTATCTGTCCACTTAATTTTCAGCATCCTTCTATACCACCACATTTCAGTTGCTTCAATTTTCTTTCTTTCTGGTATTCCTAAGGTCCATGCTTCGCTATAATAAAGTGCTGTACTACTTGTTTTTCTTCTCGTGTCGTGGTAGTTTTTCCGCAAATGCAATGGCTTTGTCAGTAACTCATTGAAGGTCAAATTGGGATACATTCATTCCGATTTGTGGACAAGACAGCAGATGTACCATAGTTTCTCTCTCTCCGCATGGACATGTGGTATCTGGCTGTTCTCCCAGGTATCCCCATGTGACAAGAGTATCTTTGCAACTGCCAACTCCAACTCGAAGCCTGTTTAACTACTTTCATATGGGCCATGGTTGTTCAGACCCTGGTGGTAGATCCACTCGAAATCATGTTACACGCTCTTCTCCGAAGCCAATATTCTTTCATTGCTTGGTGCTCCATTTAGTGGTTTCGAAGTCCGCAGGAAGCTTCACCGGGACTTTAGTCTCGATGGCGCTTGTGTATAGCCATGTAAAGGGTGTCGGGTGTTTTCGTTCACTCTAAGCCTTGCCACTCTAGTGGCAAGTTCCCGGCGTATGTCTCCAGGGACGATGCCAGCTAATATCACCACTTTCCCCACAGGCGATGGTCTGAGACAACCTGTGATGAGCCGGCATGTTCTGTGGAGCGCAACGTCTACTGTCTTAGTTAGCATGACTTAATTTTGCCATACAGGACACGCATACTCTACTGCGGAGTAGCATAATGCTAAGGCAGAGGTGCGGATGACGCTTGGGTTAACTCCCCAACTAGATTCGGTCAACTTGCTAAAGATATTGTTGCGTGATGATACTTTCATCTTGACATTGCCATAGTGGGTTTTAAAAGTGAAATCTCTATCAAGAGTAACGCCGAAGTATTTTGGGTTTACACTGTGCAGCAGACTCAATTCATTCCAGGTCACATGTGCTGTACTCAACGCAGTTTTAAACACTAATTTCTCAGCCTTAAATCAATATTTGAAAATAAAAGATTTCTCTTTTTCACGAAAGCCCTTTTCGTTAGTGATACTCTGCTTTTAACATCATTCTTGCTTCGGCCATCAGTTGTAATTTTACTTCCTAAGTAGTAGAACTCATTTACTTTTCCTATAACATCCGATCCTATTTTTATATTTAAGCTATTATTACTGCTATCATTTCTACTATACTCCATCACTTTTGTCTTGCTTTGGTTTATATTTATTCCAAAATCTTCCTTCAGTATTTTATTCATGAAATTCAGTAACTTCTCAGTATCCTCAGTCTGTACTGCAAACAGGGCAATGTCATCATCAAATCGTAGCCTACTGATTTTTTTCTCCGTGAACACTTATACCACGTTCAAACTTCCTTCTACATAAAAAATACTTCTCCTGCATAAAAATTGAATATTAATGGAAATAGACCACAACGTTGTCCACGCCCTTTTTAATTGATGCATGTCTTTCATGATTCTCTACTTTTATTATAGCCACTTGATCAGGGCCGGCGTTAGGGGGGGGGGGGGGTAAGCGGGTCAAAAGGTCACCCATTTTACCCCGGGCCCGAAATTCCTAGCGCTGGCACTGCACTTGATTATAAAGTATTCTTCTATCTGGATATTTTACACCCGACTTCTTTAAAATTTTGATCATCATGTCTCAACTAAAATTATCGAAAGCTTTTTAGAATTCAACAAATGCCATAAAAGTATCTTTTTTTTTTTCTTGAGTCGCCCTTCAAGTATTAATTTTAAAGCCAGAAATGCTTCTCTTGTATCGCGGTTTTTCCTAAAGCCAAACTGATCTTCGCCTACTATCTCTTCTAGTACACTTTCTATTATTCTGTATATTATCCTGGTCAGTAATTTTGCAGCATGTGATGTTAGACTCATGGTGCGATAATTCTCAAATTCGCCGGCTTGTGCTTTCAACGGAAGAGTGAAGATGGTACTTTTATTAAAATCAGTTGGAATTTCTCCTGTTTCATAACTTTTTGATATCAGTTTGAATAATCTTTGGATTCCTTCTCCTCCTAGGAATTTCAGGTCTGCAGGGGTCTCATCAATTCCAACAGCTCCCCTAAGCCAGCAATGTCAACATCGCCCTTTTTACCCAGTACATTGTTGTTCATATCATCCCAATCGTACAATTTTTCTATGTATTCCTTCCGTCGGTTCACACTGTCTTCTGAGTTTAAAGAGGTTTCCCATCAGCAGCTTTAATATTTGTACATCTTTTATTCATTTCTCCAAAATCTTGTTTGATCTTATAGACCACATCTACTTTACCTACGACCACTTCCTTTTCTAATTCTTCACGCTATTCTTGCGCCCATTTTTCTGTTGCTATATTGCATTTCCTGTTAATTTGATTTCTAAATTATCTGTTTTTCTCTCTTCCTGCTTCATCCTTATCGTGTTTAGGCCTTCTCATCTGATACATTAACTTTAAAATTTCTTCTATGATCGAGGTTTTCGGGTGGCGTGTTCCAAAGGCCTAATATTTCTTTACCAGCTTAAATTATTTGTATATTCAATGCATTTCATTTGTCATCAGTTGAACTCCTTTCGAAATTATTTCATAGACTCAGGTCTATCATCTCTGCAAATTTTCCTCTAATGCTACATTGTTTAAAGTTGTTCACTTCCAGTCTGTTCGGCCTGGGTTGTTTCCTTATTCTCTAGAATTTCAGATTGCATTTCATGAGTGTCAAATTGTGGTCAGAGTCTATATGCGCTCCTAGATATGATTTATAGTCGAGAACTTAATTTCAGAATCTCTGTTTCACCATGTTATAATCTAACTTATATCTTCATATATCATCTGGACGTTTCCAGGTATATATTCTTCGTGCACGATTCTAAGTCCGCCACAAAATTCTAACAACCTGCTTCCTCGTTCAATACTTTCTCCTAGAGTCTAGGAGACCCCTCCCGGATCAGTCCCCACCCGGTGATCCAATTAGACGATTATTTACCCAGGAAGTAGTCATCATACTATATTTAATTTGAGAGGATTTAAGGCCTCGGCATTCCCGTTGCTACTGCACCTCCATGCCGCTGATCATTTCTAACTCATACGCCTTTAGGGGCCGTTTCCAACATCAGGGGAGGAGGATGCCCTGGACCACTCCTAGTTCTTCCGCCCTCCTTTACGAGGCCGTCGCGTCGGTAAGCAGTGGGTGACTATTTATACCGGTAATCTTTCAGTCGGCGGAGTCTCTTTCGTGCAAGCAGGTTGCACCACGTCAAGGAGAGGTTGATATTTGGTTGTAAGATGGTAGTCTAGTCTCTCCCAAACGCTTACAAACCTTTTTTTTAAGGATTCGTATATCGGTTACCATCGATCTTAGATGAAATTGTGCTGTTCGATTCGCGCCGACCACGTTCAGATATGTGACTCAGATGCTGGAAGACAATACTAGGATTTTATAAATGACAGCAGTGTACGATACTGGACATTGTTGAAGCAGAACATGTCTATAGTGACTAAATCAATGTACGCTATTCATTTTCATATTAAAAACTTACATCTTCCGTGACGAACCCCTTTAATTATTTGTTTGATGGCTACCTCAAGCTCTTTCTCAACCTTCTGAGAGAAATAAATTGCTCGTGTACAATGTTGCTATTTGGATCCAACTACGGTGTTTTTTTTTTTTTTTTTTTTTTTTTTTTTTTTTTTTTTTTTTTTTTTTTGCGGTTGTCTGTAACACTTAGCTCGCTTATGCGCTTCGAAATAGTCTTTTTAGACTGGCGGCGAATTAACTAGTTCACTTTGTAGGAGTTTCATTAAGGACGATAGAGTAGTGATAGTAGGAGGGGAATATACTTGATAGAGACTCGAGTTATAGTATAGAGAGTGACCTGAGGAAAGTGGTGAAGGAGGCGCAGCAAAACAGGGTCTAGCTCATGCAGGTCACTATGTCCGACAACAATTGAACCAAGCTGTGAGGAGGGTAAATGTGGAAACGGAGGTGCTACTTGGGAGAGGCATAGTTCTGTCTTGGGGGTTGTGCCTTTGAACACCTCTGGTAGGTGTGGTTTCACTAGGCATGGCCTACACCTAAATGGAAGTGGCGAGGGTGTAATTTCTGAGTTGCTAGCTAAAGCATGAGGGAGCCCATTTACAGTGATGATTGGGTGAGGAATGTGCCTTTGTAAGGTTAGTGGCTACTTGTGAAGGGATGGAAATAGATGATCAAAGTTATATTAACTGTAGATCCACAATGGGAAAAATCACATATACTAAAGAAATCGATGAAGTTACTGAAACAATAACTGACTGGGGGAAGGAGCTAGTTATTGCAGAAAATATCACAAAGCCAGTAATAAGGGTGTTACTGGTGAACTGTAGGAGTATAATGAACAAAGTAATAGAAGTTGTAAATTTAATAGAGATACACGAACCACAAGTAATTATAGGTGTACCTAGAATCCTGGTTAAAAGAAGAAGTACTAGACAGTGAGGTTTTTACCTATGGTTACAGAGTGTTCCGCAGAGACAGAGGAGCAGCTGGTGGAGTAGTTTTCATACTGGTTACCAAAACTATCACAGTTCACTGGTGTTCATAGATCATGACCATGAGTTACTTGGATTGGATTTCGAGGCTAATAAAAATGAAAAAATATGGTGTTGGCTGCTTACCACAGTGGAAGAATGACCGATGAAGATGAGGCTCTTGGGGAAAAATTAAATTCATACTCAGAATTTAGAGGTGAGAATAGAATGGTCATTATTGACGGGGAATTAAATTTCCCAGGTGTAAACTGGGAAGGAAATAAGATTAATAAAACAGGGGAACAGAGAATTGCAAATACCTTAATAAGGGAAGGAGGGTTTACGCAAGTCGTAGAGCAGAACACTAGGGCACAAAACATGATGGATATATTCCTAATAAAGCCAGATGATAGCCTTCTGTGATGTCAAGTAACTGAAGGAATAAGTGATCACAAAGTAGTTCTGATGCATATTAGAGGATTCAGTAAACCAGTACCCAAAATCGAAGGGGGAAATAGGTACAATTATTTAAAAAAAGGCATAGATTTTTAACTTGAAGAGATATTTCAGGGAAATATCCAGCCAATGGAAGGATGGCACAAGTATAGTAGAGTCAAGATAGAAATAATAAGAGTTGAAGAAATATTTATCCCTAAACGAAAAATAAAGAGAAGTAGGGAGCTTACGTACTATAATAGAGTGGTGAGGAGGTGAAAGAGGTTGGTAAGAAGAGAACATAATAGTGTTAAGAGACAGAAGGATAGTATGAAATATTTGAAATAACTAAACAAATAACTAATACAGTACCGGATAAGCCACGTAGCAAGAGTTACCAAATGCTACGGGTCCGGCGCCATCAGAAACCTCGCGCCTATGTTTCTAAATGATCTGATTTTTTTTTTTTTTTTTTTTGTAACAGTTTAACGTCCCTTTATAACAACGTGGTCTTTAGAGACGGGAAAGGATGGAGGCAAGGAATGGGAAGGAATTCGGCCATGGCCTTTTGAAGGAAGCATCCCGGCATTCGCCTGGAGTGATTTGGGGAAACCATGGAAAACCCAAATCTGGATGCCCGGACGGGGATTCGAACCGCCGTCCTCCCGAATGCGAGGCCAGAACGCTATCCGTTACACCACCACGCTCGGTAAAAAAATGATCTGACTTTAAAGAATATAGAAAATGATTTACGTAGAAATATCGATTTGGCTAGTGTTATCTCTGAGTTTTCCCACCTTAAGTCAAGAGAGGAAATTCTGTAAATGTGCTGTTTTATATTGTATCCTAAACTTTAATACCTAAAGCAAAGCAAGGGCCTCATGGTCGCACTTGCTACAGACCCCACGGTGTCTTAATCCGGCTCTGAGCTAATAATAGATTAACCACACAATTAGAAATGAGCAGACTAAAAAAATTGAAATTCATCCTCAAGATATCATGAAGGAATTAAGAAATCTGGAGAAAAAAACATAATGGGGCTGCTGTAGATAATATTATTACGGATTTCTTCAAGATAAGCAGAATGTAACATTGCATCTTATGTTGAAATATTATTTAAATTGAGTATGGATACTTGCTCTTCACCAGAGAACTGAAATTGCGATTGTAGCACCGGTACATAAAGGAGGGGTGACAAATAGAGTCGTCAATTACAGGGTGTTTCAAACAGGACTTTACAACTTTGAAAATTCATATAAATTTTATGAAACAAGGTACAGAGCTGGTTTTGGTGTTGTTTTAAAGGAAAGCACTTCAAGTTCTTTTTACCTTAAACTAAAGATGTTCTGTGTGGCTTCCGTTGGTCGATTTCTTCCCAGACTCGCACTAGCATTTCAGGTGTAACTTGCTCTGCAGCAGCGTAAATTCTTGCTCTAAGTTCAGGTAGAGTGGCCGGCAAAGGAGGTACGTACACCATATCTTTTATGAAACCCCAGAAGAAAAAATCTAGCGGTGTCAGGTCTGGGGAACGGGGGGGGGGGGGGGGGCGCATCACGGCCAATCCATTGACCTGGAAAGCGGTCATTGAGAAAATCCCGGACGTCAGTCAGATAGTGTGGTGGTGCGCCATCTTGCATAAAGAAAACATTTCGTTTTCGGTCATCCTCATCGATCTGTGGTATCAAAAATTGTTGCAACATATCAAGGTACACTATCCCATTGATGGTTCTATCTTGGAAAAAAAAAGGGGCCGTACATTTTCCTCTTGCTCAACGCACAAAAAACGTTCACTTTAGGGCTATCACGAACATGTTGCAATGTTTCATGTGGATTTTCACTGCCCCAAATCCTACAGTTATGTGTGTTAACCTTGCCACTTAAGTGAAAAGTTGACTCGTCAGAAAAGATTCTGTTGTCCAAGAAATGTTCATCATCATCCACTCGATTTAACATATCCACACAGAAGTTCCTACGTGCAATCTTATCAGTGTCTTTAATTGCTTGTAAAAGCTAATATCGGTATGGTTTCAAATGCAAACGTTTTCTCAACATACGCCAAACCGTCGTATGTGGGACTTGCAGCTCACGAGATGCACGCCGGGTCGATTTCGAAGGGCTGTTAACAAAACTTTTTCTCACTTGCTCAACGATCTCGTCAGATGTGCTTGGACAACCTGAGGATTTTTTATGTTTTATTGAGCACCCTGTTTCTACAAAACATCTATACCACTCATAAATTGTAGGCCTACTAGGAGGATCTTTAACGTACTTGGTACGAAAATTACGCTGAACTGTTGTCGCAGACTTCGATTCTTCAAACCAAAACACACAGCTAGCACGCTCGGGTCCAGTGAAGGCAGCCATCTTTAACGTAACTGCCGCTAGCGCTTGTGCGGCGCGATTAGGCACTAGCGGACTACGCGAGTCAAAACTTGAAGTGTTTTCATTTAAAACAACACCAAAACCAACTCTGTACCTTGTTTCATAAAATTTATATGAATTTTCAAAGTTGTAAAGTCCTTTTTGAAACACTCTGTATAAGCCGATCAGTTTAACATTGGTGGTAGGTAAAGTAATGAAGAGATTGATATGCAACCATATCAGTGAAGCGTGAGTTGTTTTCAAGTCGACAACATGACTTTAGGCAAGGATATTCGTGTGAATCTCAGTTAGTAGGATATATGCAAGATATTTCGAATGAAATGGACAAGAGAGGCCAAACTGAGAGTGCAGCACTAGATCTATTGCCTATTCGGGCCATTGCTATTCATTACTCTAATGAATGACTGTGTTGATGGTTTACTATTAGAAGTTAGGTTGATTGCAAAACGGTAGAAGTCTGAACAGCTGCAGAATGATCTGGACTGGGTACCTAGCTTTAGGCATCGTATGAAGATAAATACAAAGAAGAATCAGCTTATCCTGATCTGGGTTTTCCATGGTTTCCCTAGATCGGTCCAGGCGAATGCTGGGATGGTTCCTCACAATAGCCCATGGGCGCCACCTGCCATATCCCGTATATCCCTTCCAAACCATTACCTTTCCTGATAGGTGCAATGCACCCTCCGCCAAACACTTTTAGTGAAGCGCGGAGTAATTGTAATAGTAATGTAATAGTAATTACACTGGTGGCCAGAATTAAAGCAGCAAACGAAAATTTTTCAAGGTTGCGTTTATTTTGCCATAAAACAGTATAAACAGGTGATAGTAAAGTAGAAACACTGTAAAGAATACAGAAAGTGAACAACTGCAACATGCATAACGGTAGACAAAAATGTTCTCAGTTTTTTGCAACTTAAAGGATTTGCACACAAATTCCGACAACTGATTACATTAATCAGCATGGGGTGTGACCACCTCCGGCAACAATACAGGTCTGACAACTTCGGGGCATGCTGTGAATGATGTCATCAATCTCACGTTGAGGCAATAACGACCATTCTCCCTGCCCACACCATTAGGGATCCGCCTTGATATCGGTCTCTTTCCCAAATTTTTGGGTCCAGAAATCATGTTCAATGTTACCTCCAGATGCGAATCTGTCGAGAATCACTCTCCAGATCAAATTAGGGCTCATTTGTGAAAAGAACATTGGCCCACTGTCCGATCGTCCATTTGGCATGTTGAAGACTCCACTCTAGACGTTCCCTTCTGTGAAGACGCGTCACGGGTATCCATACAGCAGGTCTCCGAGAGTAAATGCCACTCTGTCAAAGCTTTCTGTACACTGTTTGCCTTGCTACAACTGTTCCAGTGGATGCTGCGAGATCAGATGCCAGTTGCCGTGCAGTACTTATGCGGTACCGTCGTGCCCTTACAGCCAAATAATGTTTCTGACGTTTTGGCCCTGCCATGGTCTCCGGGATACAGTTTCGGTCTCTATAAACTGTCGCCACATCCGAGAAACAACAGAACTATTCACATTAAGCCACTGGACTACATCAGTTTGAGATTGTCCTGCTTCCATTCTTCCTATACCTCTCCATCCGCAGAGCGTATGGTAGGCGTCTTCTCTGTGCCATGCTGCACAGTCTGTGAATGTGTTCACAGCGATTGTGGATGTGGGACTACGAAACAAACACTACTCCGTTTCATAGGAGCTCTGACGTCATCTTTGTCATGGTTGTATGATGACCAGAATGCCATCTTCCGTGTAGAACGTGATTGTACAGACATCTGTTGACAGTTTGTATGATTATATCGTGAATTAGACACAGGATGAAGAAATAACGGTTTATTGCTAGTGTAGGTATACAGATAATATCTTGATTATAAGTTGTGGAAAAAAAATTGCTTGTTGAACACTTAAAATGTAAATATCTTTGAGTAACACGATCAACCAGGCAGGATACATTGGACAGTTAGTAGGAAAAGGTTTCAAAATCCTGCAATTTTTTGTGAGAGTGATGAGGAGATGTACCAGAGAAGTACATGACTTTAGACCATTGCTTCAATACGGTGGTGTAGGATGGGACCCACATTTTGGGTATCAAATACAGGAATTGTAGGGGGTGCAAAGAAGAACTGCTAGATTTGTCTCTGGAAATTACCACAGAACGCAATCAGTGACCAATATAATAAGAGAGTTGGAATTGGATTCATTGGAAGACCGGGGGATGGTGAACAGAATCATGGGAGGGTACAAAGTGTAAATTGGTGATGAGGCATGGAAAGAGATTGATATGTATTAAAGTAATGCATGGAAGGGAAACAATGACCATGACCACAAGCTGTACTGGATTTCAGGCACAGGGGTGTGGGAAGATTTTATTTAGTATGTAAGGGGGTCAGGGATTGTTGTCAACAGAAATGGTGAATAATTACCAAAAACGTTGAAAAATTTAAAGCTGAAATTTGAAAAAGGCAAAAGTAGGTGGGTGCAGAAAAGGGTAAAAATGGGTCGATAGTTAAATTGACATGGGAGCGTGCACTACATGGCAGTTACATTAAAATGAATCTATTTTTCTACAAGTGCAGCATCAATTACCTAAGAAACTTTGGTTGGATCATTACATGTTTTACTGTGAAGGTAAGATTTACTACGAGTGTGTGCTGATAATGTTGACAGTGTAGTAATAATGTACTACAGAGAGTTAAGCCGAATCAATTTATAATTATACTTCCCAGCCGGGTTTCGAACGTGGTGACCTAAGCACGAAGCACGAGTATTTTACACGGCGGGTATTACAGCTGCACCAAAAAAAACTGGCGCTGGGTGCTCAGAACATGTAAAATAGCGACAAGGACTCCAAATAAGGTACTAATCACGTAAGGAGTCGAACCGAGTTGACTGTTAATTTAATATCTTGTATGAAACTCTAAGATAATGGTCTATGATCGAACGCTGAGTATCGAACATTGCATGTATTATAACTGCATCGGGAAAAAAAAACCGAAACGAAACACGTTTTCCAGATCAATAAAAATTCCCTGGTCGGGCTTAAAACACGGTTGAGGCATAACGGGTTTTAAAATTCCGGAATCGAAATGGTTCCAAATCGTAAAACAATAAAAGAAGTCGAGTGGACATCTTCACATCATTTGGATTTCGTGGGTGATGTAATGTCATAACATTTGAATTTCGCACCAAAACTCTAGAGGTTATACATTAAGCTATAAAGCTCAACATAATCTCAGTCACACTTACGATACTACAAGTGTTAATGTATTGTGATTGGTGTTTAATGATGAAGAAGAATGCGTATGACCCAATAGTAGAGTTATAAAGTGAACAATATGACCACACTTCACATATTATTATTTACAATCAACATTTTGTTATAACTCTTCTGTAAATGATAATAGGACAAATATGAACAGCTAATTTTATATTGAATTTCTGACAAGGGTCAACAGCAGTTTAGGGACACGATGTAACATTATTATAAAGATTTATGTTTTCAGTTTAAATTAAACCATTTCTTTCATCCGCCACATTCGTTTCTTTAAAATAACAATCGGCGAAAGGTCACTTGTTTTATTGAACTATGTCGTAATGCTTCAGCACGAGCATAACTATCCCCTTTCATTATTCAATTCTTATTATTCAGTCTGTTATTAAAATCTATACGGTGCAAACTAGTTGTCGATTCATATAATCACAGACAACTTCCATTAGTTTGTAATACTACTTCTTCTATATCTCATACCAGTCGCAAAGCACGTTGGCATATGGTCATATGAAATAGAACCTTCTTTGGTTAAATAGATGATAATGGATACATTAGTAATGATGTAAATAATTTCTTCTTAGCCACACATTCTGGGCCTCAATGAAATATAACTAGATGGTCATACACAAAATTATTTTAAAAAGGAAAGGGCGGTTAACTTTATCATTCCAGGAATAGAAAAACCCACGAAATTACAAACTAATATTGACATCTTATTTCTTTCAAGAAATCAAGAAAGTGAACTTTATTTCAGAAATGACATACTTGATTGAAATTATTGATTATTTACAGCAAAATATCTTAGCAATTCATAATGGTCTAGCTCAGTGTAGGGTATGAAATATCTCAGACGTTTCTGGGCGTTTAATAACTGACTTGCAGTGAAAACATTTTCCTTTACCGTTCATAGATAAAAGCTGTCGGCAGTTGCGTGGTACAACGGCTAATTGCCATTGCGTCTTAGCTCTGCAATGATGCTGGCTGCGACAGGTAAAGTGCAGGTGACGAACCGCCGCCCAAGACTGTATATGTCGTCCGGTGTGGAGTCGTGATGAACTGCGACCGGCAGTCAGAAGCTCATCATGTGCTGACGTGCAAGGAGCCCAAGCCAACAGATTCAAGTTCGAATCCCTATCCGGGCGCCAGCCCATACACAGGAAACCTCGTATTGACCCTTTCTCTCGATCAGCGCCGACCAATCACTTCTTTCCTGCAACCAAACTCGAGGACTGGTAGGTAGAATTTAGTGTACTTTCCGGCCATGCCGTCTTCTTATTTGCTATTCCATTTTCACTTCTCCACACACAATAAATTACATGTATTTCATTCGTTGTTGCTGTTTCCCTCCGTATTCTGTGATACATCACTATAACTTTCCGAAGATCTTCAAAATACCCATGTGGTCAGGAAGTGGTAGTAAATTGTGTTTAGTGTCTCTTGTCTTCCATTCAAGATTACCCCTAGGCTTTCAAAGGCTTAGCAGTATAGGTGTTTCCCCCATAATCCTCCCGAGTTGTATTGGCGGGAAGACTTCATAGGTAACAGGTTACCTGCGTGTCCCTGTGATAACAGTCCCGACGCTGAACTTTCTGCAAGTGCGAATAACGCTATTTTCGGACCTATAAATATTCCAAACGAGACCAGTATTCGAATCGGAGACCCGTCGATCATCAGACACGCGCCTTAACTGAGCCACCAAAGATGATACAACACGATTTCAGTATTCGCGACGGTACTTAGTCTGTGTTATTCCGTTAACAGTTTGTTTTATTTATTTTTTGTTGGATCTGATATTTGAGGCCAGATATTTACGTAAAAGCCACCAGAATATTTTAATCAGTACGGCCTATACGTCGACGATGGGGGTTTAAAATCCAAAGTGAGTGACTTGAGTCGCTACCTGCTGCCGTGTTATCTGGCGCTTGCTCCAAGAAGGCAGGCTCTCAGGCCGTCGCACACAATGAACCGCTAATGTCCCAGCAGCATTAGGACGGGCTTCCGGCTCGCTATCTGGCACGTTACCACTCGTAATCTGCAGGCACGGCACAATGGTCGAGCGGCCAACGTTAATTGCAGGCGGCCATCTTGCGAACAAGAGCGCGTCAACAAGAGCGCCCGTCATACCTTGGATACCCTGGGTGGCGAATTTCACATTTTTACGTAATAAGAGATGTCTTCCTTTTGCCAACGACGTTGCAATAATTTCTCAAAAACGAAACAGACCCTAGCATAATCGTACAAACTCTTCACGAAATTGTAGCTAAAACGTAATTAATTATCTCATGCGATAAAACTAAATAGATTGCGCAAACACACAATCCAGAAAAATGCATAGAAACATAGGAAAATGAGGTTGATAAATTTAAATATTTGGGAAAGTGGAAACAATCAAATGCACAACCAACACAGAAACGTTGAAGGTTGTAATTGGCATATAAATTCGCGCGGAAATCAAATATAAAAAACCCAATATTATTCCAGGTAAAACTAAGATTGTATTGAACACTAAATATACCAGAGGCACTATATAAATCAATATACCTAACACAACAAAAGAGGGGAAGATGAAGAACTGCAGAACCACAGTAAATCAAATATAACTTTTGATCAAGGAGGGAAAAATGAATATTTATGCAAGAACATTCAGAAAATTACTGACACAGCAAGTAAAAGAAAACTAAAATTTTGTGAACACTTATTCATAATTGACAGCTATAGATTGACTCAGAAATATTGGACTTCTTTCCAAATTCAAGAACACCATAGGATTGCTAAAAGAAACAAGGAAATTTGCAAATACTCATGATCACGGAAGAAATTTACAGCCGAACCTACAACCCAAGTCCCAACAGAGTGATATAAGATGAAGACAGGCAGAACTTCATTATTCGTATGTAGAAGTTCTGCAAAGAGAAGCAGTAAAGGACTGTACCACAGGATTATGTTCCAGATTGTCTATATATGTAGGAGAATGGTCGATATAATTGCCATCATCATAATACAATGAAAATCGCAAGTTCTGGTTTTCATGTGGGTTAGTAACCCACAAATCACAGCTTGCAAATGGAAAAGTCAATTTCAATCTTCAGTTTTAAATGTTTCTCTAGTTACTACTGATTTGAGCTATTGCACACAATGAATGCACTAAGAGGTTCGCAAGAGTGTGCAAAACAGATATTTTTATGGTATTTCTCTATTCCTTTGCTTAGTTTACTTCCAAGATAGGAATCACTCCACAACAGAATTGGGACTATATTAACATAGAAAAAAATCACTGTGTTTCAAAAATGTTTCTACCAATGATTAAAGATACAAGTAGGGCTTCTAAGGTCAATGAACGAATTAAAGTTTGAACATATCTCTTATTTTTAACTTACCGAATACCGATTAACAGACATAGGATGTGTCGCATTTGACTCTGAGCATGATACATTATGGATAAACTAATAAATATTTGAAACTAGTAGTATAGTCTTATAACCTAAAACAATCTTCTTGCTAAATATTAACAACTCCTATTTCAAAATGCAGTAATAAACTGGATACATGGTAGATTGGCAGAATTATTCAACGAAGTTGATCTGAATGTAATGAATGTACTGAAAACTCAACTAGCCACCCCCCCCCCCCCGAAAAAAAAAACGAAAGAGAAAGAAAATGAGCAGAAGTAAAATCTCACTACCAAATGAATGATATCAGAAAAGTCTGTGACGAACGTAAGTGGTTTTCAAGTCAACAACATGACTTTAGGCAAAGATATTCATACCAATCTCAGTTAGCAGGCTATATGCAAGCTATTTCTGATGAAAAGGACAAGGGAGCTCAAATGAATAGTGTAGCACTAGATATATCAAAGACTTTTGATAGAGTGAGCCATAAAATGGTGCTAACTAATGGAAAAACTATCGGAGTGGATGGAAAAATGATTTACGGGGTGGAAATTCTTAAAAACTAAAAAGCAAACAGTTATGGTAGGAAATACATTACCAAAAGAAGTGAAAATAGAAGTGCCACAGGATAGCGTATTGGAACCATTGCTTCTCATTGTTTTAATGAATGGTTTTGTTGATGGTTTACTATCAGACGTTAGGTTGTTTATGACATAACACTATATAATAAGATTAAAACGGCAGAAGACTGAACAGCTGCAGGGTGATCTGGACGGGATATCCAGCTGGGTAAGTCAACATGGGATGAAGATAAATGCAAAAAAGAGTCAACTTATTAGGTACTTAGTTAAAAAAAAAAACAAAAAAAACTAAACGTTGATTAATATTATACGATAGATGGGGAAATAATTGCTTGTTGAAGACTTCAAATGTAAATACCTTGGCATAATATTTGATAACAAACTCAACTGGGCAGCACACACTGGAGAGGCAATGGTAAATGGTTTCAAAATCCTTAACTTATTGGAGAGAGTGATGAGGGGATATACAAGAGGAGTAAGAGAATTTGGTTAAACCACTGCTTGTATATTATGATCTAGTATGGCATCCATATTTTGGATATCAAATACAGGAGGTGGAGAGGGTACAGAAAAGGGTTGCTAGATTTGTCTCTGTAAATTACACATCAGTAACTGAGCTGAAACAGGATTCTTTGGAAGATAGAGGAAAGGTGAGGAGACACTGTTAGGAGTGTACAAGACGTATATTGGTGATGAGGCAAGGAAATATGTTGGTGGAAGAATTAGAAAAGAAGCATGGAAGGGAAAAGGTGACCATGACCATAAGCTGGCACTCGATTTCAGGCATAAGGGTGTGGAAAGATTTTTTTATGTAAGTGCGATAGTTTTGTACTATCTCTTGAAGATGACGCATATATGCAGTGGTCTTGTCAAGTGCAATCTTAAGATTTATGTGGCAAATACATGAAAGCACGTTACAATGTTGCATTACACTTAGGCAATGAAGCAGATCATATGAAAATTGGCGGTAATAAATTCAGTATAAAATATCTAATTTCTTACAGCATAAAACACAATCAGTCTTACTAATCCTTTTCTAGATCAACAGTTAATCGAATTAAGTACCTGTAAGATCATTGTTACCTAATAAGATACAGCTTGTAAAAACAAATAAACACAAACACAAAAGCTGTTTTGCAACGTATGGATAGTGGTAAACACCGAGGTCATCTTTGGAAGGTATTACGCCCGAGCGAACACGCCAATTCACAAAGATTTACGGCCGGATAACGATAATGGATGACCCAAAGGACTTCCTATTAACGATGCTGGAAAGTCGGAGCCGAAAGTAAGCGATCAACGCTCGATCTAAGCGGAACAAAATTGACCAATCTATACAGAAAACCTAGAAATTTTGGTGACGGATGAGTGCGAGAGTGTTAGCCAGTAAAAATCTTGATTTTAGAAACTTTTATTGCTGTTCTTGAAATTCTGAGCATACGTGGCATGGAAAAGCTGCGATTGGTGCGAAAGGACACTGTAAAGAAAGATACGTGGGCTTACGATTTCAACCATCATGGCGCTCGGTCGGTAATAATGAGCTGATAGTATGTTACACTATCAGACTTCAAGTGCTGAACGTTTTGCAGCCCACATTAGGTTGTGCGGGCTGACGAGTGTCAGGCGAATCGTTGCAATGCTGACGACATCCGCTGAAACTAACACCGTAAAGTGCTCATCTTTTGCCGAACACAGTGTTTGCACAAATCACTACTCGCTCATATAACTCACTCTGTATCGCTTGGAGTATAGGGTCCCATCCTCTATCGACTTGTAAAAAAACTGAGCCACGATACTGTCAAGGGGAAAGAATACTTTTACCAACGAGAATGAAATTTAGTGCTCACGCTTTTTTAATTAATGTACGGCGAACTCAATAACCCTCCGCATTGCACTGTAATATTATTCTTGTAAACATTTAATGCCATTTTATTATTATTTGGAGGAGTTCAATTATAAAGGTCACATTAAATAAGAATGTAATGTTTTATTCGATTTTTTTTAGCATTACAGCTTCTATTGTAATGCACGGTGTTGATTTTGAATTTTTTATTATTTATAAATATTCCTAATATTAAATATACTTTTGTCTGTTGGCATAAGTTCCTTTATGAAACAAATTAGCCAGGTTATGACCCACGCCTAGCTCGTAGTGCTAAGCTTTATAAATTCAGTCCTTTTTTCAATTAATTAAATATTCAAAACAACTCAATATGAATTAAATACTAATTAAAATTAACCATATAAAACCCATCTCATTACAAGCTCAAGATAGTTGAATGGTTTAATTGATGTGTTGAGACACTTCAAAATATGGAACTCACGAACTTTTTCCTGCAGAAAAATCGAAATGGTTCCAAATATCAATGGACGTGTATAGTAAACCAGTCTGCCAAATTCTTATATACAAACTGCAGTTCGAGAGAGTTGAGCGCTGTCACGCATACTTAAACACCCATGATGTTAATTTTTAGAATAAGATTTTTCCTAATAATTTGGCTGGATTAGGATATTAACTTCAAGTTAACTGAACATTCATTAAAGCAGTCTATCAAGGCAGTGATTTGATATATTTTATAAGGAAAAACATGAGATTATATACTGTATTTAAAAAATAAAAATAAAATAAAAAGAAGTATTCCGCTGAGTGCCTGGTCTAAAAAGTGCCTGCCTTCACAAGCGCGATCAGACTGAAACTACGAACATCTGCCAACGTATGCTTCATACAGTTTTTTTTGCTGTACCATATTAAACGTATAAGTTTTTTGGTGTCTTGGCTCTTCGGGTGACGCCGCGTTATTGTGAATAAAGCCTACGTTTCGATCGTCATGCTGAATTCTTGTTGGGAAGAAGATGATAGCAGTATGACTGTAGAAACGTCGGCTTTATACACAACGCGGCGTCACGCGGACAATTAAGATGCTGGACGCGAAAGCCACAATTACATCACAAGTTTTATATTATTTTGCTTGATTTAATAATTAAAGTAGTCATCAGGATTTAAATATATATTGACAGGACTGCATAAAAATAAAGAGACAGATTAACACGTTATACATGTTTAATAATTATCATTTAAAAATCTACCAGGAGTGTGATTATTTACTGTTATTAGTGAAAATACACCGATCAGCCAGAAAATTATGACGGTATACTATCGATATAAACCAGTCCAGGCGATAGCAGCATCACCTGGCGAGGAATGACTGCTAGTCATACACACGCACGGCACATGTAGTATCAGTGAGCGTCCTATTCCCGTTTAGAATGGATTTATCTGAGTTTCACCGAGTGCAGGGTGTGCAGCCATCCTGATCTGGGTTTTCCATGGTTTTCCCAGATCACTCCACGCGAATGCGGGGATGGTTCCTCACAATAGCCCATGGGCGCCTCCTGCCATATCCCTTATAACCCTTCCAAACCATAACCCCTTTAGATAGGTGCAATGCACCCTCCGCCACACACTTTTAGTGAATCGCGGAGTAGTAATAATAATAATAACCCGGAAGCACGGCACGAGCATTTCGGAAACTGCACGACTTGTCGGGTGTTCGAGGAGTGTTCTGGTGAGCGTCTTCAACAAGTGGTGAAAGCAAGGTGAAACCACCTCCAAACGTCGAGGGGTTTTGGGTGGCCACCCCCCATTACAGATGTCGAACGTCGTAGGCTGGGCAGACTGATAAAATAGGACAGGCGGTGAACTGTGGCGGAACTAACATCAGACTTTAATGATGGGCAGAGTATAAATGTGTCGGAACTAGTCTTGTGTAGTTCGCGAACGAACTAGTTCGGAAGAGCGCTCCCACGAGCGAACTACACGAATTAGTTCCCAGATCTTTCGCTCCTTAATTCGTTAGTTCGTTCTATCCTTTCCCGAAGACCAGACTTGTTTTAGTTTATTATCTAAAAGATAACACAGTTCGCTGTGGACACATTTCAATGAAGAGACAGATATAAAAATAAAATAATAAAAAATTAAACTGTTAAACATTAATAATTATTGCAGAAGTCAAAAAAGGAAATTTAACATGGAATGTGAAAACAAAACACACTTTGATCCTATTAACACTTAAAAGACAACTATCAGTAACCACAACTATTATAACAAAGAAGAGAGCGCGTGAAGTAGCGCTAGCAAAGCGAGCGAACGAGCTGTCTTTCTGGAATTCCAGACCTGGTTCGCGAACTAAACTAAGCGGTACCGTTCGCGAACTAAATTGAGCATTCCCGGTCGCGAACTATCACCATTCGCCGCTAGGATTACCAACATTTTTTCGGTTAATGGTAGAACGTTTTTTTTTTTTTTTAGAATAACCTATAAAAGTATAGTACACTTCAAAAATATAATATTTTACGAAAGAGTATTATTTTATTTTTTACGCTATATTTTTTTTTACACTTCTTGCACCTTTAACAATTTTCTGTCTACAGTAAAATTGTAATATGCTTTATCGCTTTCAGTTGTTAAATTAATGTCGATCAAAAGCTCATTTTTACTAATGAAATACTGCTCTTACTTTTACCTAGATTTCGTGTAATATTGTTATTTCAGAGTAACTTCGTTCACTTTGATACTCATTTTCTCATAAATTTAGAACCTCTAATATTCTCTCACAGCCATCAAATGAAACCTCGTGTTTTAAATTTAATTTTTTGATTTTCTATAGCCAATTGCTTTCATTAAAATCTAACTATTTACTATGATACTCCAGACTTTTATCAACGAATACTAGAGCATTATTTTTAATATTATCACTTTCTGTGGAGAATTTGACATCTAAAGGCTTTTTCTTGTTTTCTTAACCAAAGAAACAGTATCTTTTACATTTTTCTAGCGCTGATTTTAAAGCTGACATAATATAATACTTATCTCAGTCTGTTGGTTAACAGATTTGTGAAAGTTATGCAAAGAAATGACTTGCGAAATTCAAAAAGATTTTAACTTTTGTGTCTTCATCAGTTTCATTCGTCGCCAAAATATTGTGAATGTGTGTTGGATTATCCTCCCCTACACTAATAAAAAAAAATAGCTCAATGACTTCCAATTTACTGGAAATTAACGCACTTTCGTTATTGTTACCACTTTCTCATTCAAGGGTCACTGTCATTTTTATATGTCTAATTGTTAGGAATCACATTGGAAGTATTACTGTTACTTTTCTTAATAATATAGTTAATATTGTTTTTGTCATATAGTACTTAACTTGTAGCCAATAGTAGAATTATATTTTGTTCAGGACTTCCAAAACTGTATTTAAATTTTTTTAAAAAGCCGATTTCTTATAAACGGGTATTTTAATTCATCAAAATAAACGCATTTATAATATTTCATAAGTAATGTTGTGTTGTTGTTGGGGTTTAAGGGCACCTTTTATAAGTAATGTTTCTTCCATGAACTAATAAATAAATCCATTTAAAAAATTAATATTCTACGTAAAGTAAATAGTAAAAACAGCACAGTTATTCAGTTTACCCATTTGTGCAAAGGACAATGAGCACTTTGGTTTATCGGCGGCAACTGATCATGCTAATGTCATTTGAAAGGGCTAATATTAAGAAATAACTTTTGTTAAGAAAGTCATATTAAATTCCATTTAGAAACGACAAAAAAAATGTTTATGTCTTAATAAAACTGACATAACAAACAAAATAGCGCGTGCAGTAGCGGTAGCAAGGCGAGCGAACGATCTGTTTCTCTGAAATCGAGACGCGAACTAACGAACTAAAAGAGCGAACTAGTTCGCGAGGGAGCTGCGAACTAAACTGAGCGCTCTTCTTCGCGAACTATAATGCGCAAGTCTAGTCGGAACACACAGTGCACCGAACACTCCTAACGATGGGCCTCTGCAGCCGACGAACCATGTATGAGGACGTTGGTGCAGTGGCAGAGCGTTGCATGGCCTGATGGATCCCGATACCTTCTTAATTATGTCGATGGGAGGGTGCGAATCCGTCGTTTTCCAGAGGAACAGCTTGTTTACACCCGCATTGCGGGACGGAGACAAGCTGGCGGCGACTCAAGTTATGCTCTGGCGAACATTCACACGGGCATCCATGGGTCCAGTGGAGCTCGTGCAAGGCACCATGTCGGCCAATAACTATCGTACACTGGTTGCAGACCACGTACACCCCTTCATGACGACCCTGTTTCCCAACGGCACTTGCATTTTTCAACAAGATTAAGCGCCATGTCACAAGGCCAGGAGTGTGATAGAGTGGTTCGAGGAACACAGTGGCGAGTTGTAATTGATGTGCTGGCCCCCCAACTCGCCAGATCTGAACCCAATCGAACACGTTTGGGATGATTGAACGTGGCGTCATCGCTCCCTTCCCAGGAATTTACAGAAATTAGGCGACTTGTGTATGGAGATGTGCCAACTCCCTCCAGGGACCTACCAAGGCCTCATTGCTTCCATGCCAAGACGCGTCACCGCTGTTATCCGTGCCAAAGGCGGACATTCCGGGTATAAAGTAGGTGGTCATAATGTTCTAGCTGAGTGCAGTTACTATGCATAACTTGGTAATTATTCATTTCAATGTTTCTTCTCTCCCCCCCCCCCCCCAACGAAACACGAAAATAAGACTAATCAAGTCACTTGTGGCTTCAGTTCTTTGGACATGACATAAATATTATATGTCGATATGGCTACCATTCGGCGTCGGTTGATCAACTGTTGGCATGATACTTAAATTATGACTGCAGTGTCCGATGCTCAACAAGATGTGGAGACCGCGAATGGTAACAAACACAGATTGCCTAAGTACCCAGGGTGAGCCGTCAAAGCCCTAAGCTAACCAGATATTGGTCATCGCAACCTGAATTGACATCTAGGACAGGCTGTGAAGAACACCATGCACCACTCTTGTGCTGTAGTATACACGACGGTACGTAGGAGGATCAATTTTTAGGTACTTCCAACGACGACGCTAATTCTGGGATTTCAGACAAACAAGAAACACAAAGAATAAAGTGTAGGTTTCACGACTGCAATTTCACCAGTGTTAAATTCTATCTGATTAACTAGAAGTTTCCGTAGGAGAAATTGCACTTGACCTTTACGATAAAAACAGGTTCTCGCAACGGGGCTGCCGGACTTCGTAATTATCGATTTTGATTATGTTCAAATGTGTGTAGAATAGTATTCTCTCAGGTAAAAGTTCAGAGGGTTTTAGGTGACAACCTTTATTTACCCAGATATCATGTCCCAAAGTTTTCGTAGCTCCTTACATGCCAAATAAGTCGTAGCTCCTCAGAGGGACGAGCCAACCGGGCAAAGAATTCGAATAGTGTGTCCAGAAACTGAAGCAGCACTTCACATTCAGCAAAATGAGATTTTACTGTACCAGATTCTTCAAGCAAAGACATTTAGTTAAGTCATGTTGCGTATCGTGCATGACCCCCCTCTCCTATCCTGCCGACCCAGCGTCAATGATAAAAATTTCTTCCACCACCAATACTCAAACAAACTGACTCGTGTCATGCGCTGGACATCGTCATGGTGACGCAAACAGATGGAACTAGCTTTCTCATAACTTACTTGCTTTTTTTTTTTTTCCTTTATCTATACCAAGTTTGTGCCAGCTGCAATACTGTTTGATTTAGCATAAAACTTAAACTTCCGCTGAATCTGAGTCTTCTGGAAAGTTTCAAGATTGTCTCAGATCTATCAACTTTTACAAACTTGATTACTTGTGTCCAGTCCATTACAAGTGATATTTTAAAACATTTTTCTAAATATCCTTCCACACTTGTTGCCATTCAAGCATCCATCAGTAGATCTCCTTGTTATACCTAGGTCTGCCGTCTTGGATCGGCAGTGTGCCGCCCAGCACCCGGCTTTCCCTCCCGCGGGGATACGCAAAAATCGATGGGACTTCTCAGAGTCCGGCCGGCCGAGTCCGCGTGCTTAATTACCGCCATGAATTATACATGCAATTAATGTTGGCCGCATTAGCCGACGGTCGGACACAAAGGGCCCGCCGTCCACACCTCGGCACAGACTGCGCATTCTTCGTCGGTCCGAGCTGACTTCACAATCATCTTCTACTGCGCCTGTAGGTAAACAGTATGTCTTCAAGTGAACAAAATCCACGGCCGTGGAATGAAAAACGAAGATCTACAGCTCCAGCCAGCGTAAGACGGCAGGCGGTATAAAGTGGTTCGGAAAAATGTTAACAAGTTGTCTGAGCAGTGCAGTGATCAATCATACTCCAATTGAACAACCGTAATTTCCATTCACCATAGACTTTCTTTTTCTTTTTTAAGGTAAAATATTTTAATCGTTCGCTGTTCTACTCATAGGCATGCCATGACAGCAGCATTTCATTGAACTTTATATCTTTTATCCTTATTGGTAATTTTAAATAGTGCGACGGCATAAAAAAATGTGCCTTTATACGTTTACAAAAATTAAATTTTCAAGCAAAGAGTAAAAACATTCATTAGCATGCTCTGTTGTGAGGGATACCGAATGGGTATTCGTAATCTATTACCGTTGAAATTTGCTGTATCACATCACATTCACCTTACATCCAAAAATCTTTATTTCTTTAAATAGTGTAATGAGAAATAAAATATGGTAGCAAGTGTTGCGTCAAACTAGCAGGTATGATAGGCTTGCTTTTTTTTATGACAGGGACGGAAATTCAATTTAAGTTTTTATTGCTATAAAAGAATTGTCACGGATCTGCAGCCTAAATTACGGTGCCCAATTCAAGAAGTAATTTCATGAAAAGAGGCAAAATAACTGTTACGAAATCCAATTTAAAGCGATGAAAATAAACCAAGTCCGAGAAAGAGAAGCAGCACTGCCTTAAATTTTACTGTATGGCAATCCAAGATAATTAAAGAAGTAATTACGCAACTTACTTGTGAACCTATAAAAAATAAAGAAGAGTACTCATCAAACAGACAGCTAAACACTTCGTTGAAAGTTGTCTACATTCTGATAGGGGTGCGAGACAGCAAGCACATTAGTTCTGCAAGTAACAACGATTCTACGGCGTGTGATCTTTCTGAAGGTCTATGAACTGTGAAATGTCACCCATGCCATCACTTCGGATTTCTTAAGAAAAAACTTGATGCTTCATTTGAAGTCATCGCCTTCTCTTCTGATTTCGATTGTCCATATACTTAGAAGGCCAAAAGGAAATAAAATCGTGTAGTGCTTCAAATTTCGTGTTTTATATGCAGTATATTAAAAGAATGGATTTCTGTACGTGATTGTCATTTATATCAACTTACTGTTAATTATAAGGGGTTCGGTGGTGGTTGTTGATCGCTGTTCCCCTTGCTGTTCTTCACCATTTTGGGCCAAACGAATCCAGTAATTCGGTCACGAGATTGAAGAACATTAATTTATACTTTAAAAGACATTTATTCAATGCAACCATATTAAATTGTTAAATACAGTATTATAACACACTCTTAACAATGTCTCGACCACTCCAGCCGACCTCCACACCTCGAGTGTTGCGTTCACAGCTGTTACAACACCCCTCTGTTATTTTTTGTCGCCTACCCCAGCCCGCTCTGCTACGTGACGAGTCAGGCTAGCACAGACAATATTAAAGCACATATATTCTAAACAAATTATTACAAACGTGAAACCTATCTAATATAATAAAACATATAACTTTTACATTTTGTACATACAAGGTGATTCAAAATAACGTGGACAAAATGACATGGTAGATCAGTCATAGAATAAGAATCAAAATCTCATAGGAACAGAGGGTCGCAACTGCGATCCGGAGCCGCTACAGGACGTCTAAAATAATATTGACACAAAGAGAAGAAACAAAACCATTACAGATCATTTTATTCATAATTCCTCATTCACATGCGACTAATGCAAGCCAAATGTTGAGCCCACAGCAGATGCTCCAAGTTTTTGCCAGAGGCATCGAGACAAGCCCGGCATCTCAAAGATACCAGGTGTATGTCGAACACATCCGGCTGCCGCAACGATTCTTTCTACCAAGTCTTCCGACATTTCAACAGGTGTTTTATACACAAGTCCTTTTAAAAATCCCCACAAGAAAAAATCCAAGGGAGACAGGTCTGGTGATCGTGGTGGCTCGTGTTTGTATCGCAACGCCCTCTCGTGGCTCTAGCGCCCTCTACAGGCGTTTGCGACCCTCTGTTCCTATGCGATTTTTTATCCTTATTGTATGACAGATCTACCAAGTCATTTTGTCCACGTTATTTTGATCACCCTGTATAGATACGTCACATAATGCTTCATAAATAATTTATATTCTTTTATTAACATTCCTTCTACACGAAAGTCATTCCGAAATCTTTCTGCTACAATAATTTGTATCCCTCGGTATTGCGTCGCCTGTTTCTGATTACCACCTGGACTGCTCAAACATTCTCATTATTCTGCCTAAAGGCATCTAAGCAGAGAGAGAGAGGCTGAAGCGGACACAACACCAAGACTGCTATTCCTGTATGGAATATCAGGTTTCTACTAGTAAATTGCAGGGGTATAATGAACAAAGAGTTCAATTGTTAGATTGGTTGAGATGCACAAACCACAAGTATGGGAGCGTCCATAAACTACTTGAGGCGGTCTAAGATGAGGGGGGGGGGGATTTGCTAGAAAGTTACATTGGGCTATGTGGGGGAGGGTTGGTTTCTCAGCCATTCATAGTAAGACTTCTAAATTTGGTGCGAAAAACTGTTCGGCCGACAGTAAAAATATTATTTCTGTTTGACAAATATTCCATCTCTGTTGTGGCTTTACCTAAACTATAAAGGGGAAACTACAGTTTTAAGTGGAATACGAAACATTGTTCATAAAACTGTAAAGGGAAGCTATAGTTTCAAGTGGAATGCAAAAGACCGCACATGAAGTAAAGCTTAGCCAGAGGTGGAGATCATGTTTAAACGTTTGCTAAAAACTTACGACCTAGACCGTGATTTGTACCGGGGACTCCTGTCAGGTGTCAAACATTAAGCCTCCAAACGGCTCAGCCTTATTTAAAGTAAAAAAAATACTAGATAATGAAGCTTCGCCCGATGATAATGGAGTTTACCAAGGAGGTCGAGAAAGAGCAGATGGAAGAGCATTCACACTGATATGTAAATACTACAGTTCGCTGCTATTTCTAGAAAATAAAAGTGAATTGGCTCCTAACAAAAAAAGTAGGCTAAATCAGCATGATGAGGCCACTGGGGAGAAATTATATATATTTGTAGTTTTTTTAAAAAAAATATGGCATTCGGCAACTGAGGACATTCAGCCAGCTCAAAGTAATTATCATAGGTTCCAGTGAATCAGTCATCCAGTATATGTATTGTATGGACACCACAGGATGGACAGGACATTCACACGGACACACAACACCCATGTCTTCGGCTGGACTTGAACCAGCGACCTTCGGCATGCGGGGGCTAGTACTCTAGCCTCTATGATATTCATAGTTCAGAGGTGGGAGTAGGATGGTTATAATTAGGGTTTGGATCTTTAGGAAAAGTCATTTTTTTCCCTGCTTTCTTTTTTAACTGTAATGCTGAATTAAATACTGATTGAACATTTCTAATTGTATTTAAATGTATTTTATATAGCATATAAATGCATATTTAGGCCATTTTTCTAGTTTTGGTAATATTGTGATAATATTTGTGGTCATATTTTGAAAAAAATCTGGTAATTTTTAAATAGTACCTGGAATCAACTAAATATAGATGAGAAGAAATTAAGATAATTATTCACAGAATTGTACTCCTGTTATACGTTGGAGGAAAAACCAAACTAATTGGTAAGAATTCACCAGTCAAATACTGAAGTTATACGTTATTGTTACTCTGAACATTAATGTTCCACTCGCCTTTAAATCTCAACAATGCAGCAGCAGCATATCTGTGTTGATCCGCGGCAATCAATGTTTCAATGAAATAATTTTGAAAATAATCCTCAGTGTTAAATCTGCAATGGATCAGTGAGTACAGACATGCGAAAAACAAAATTTTCTGAAAGTGTGATGTTACAGAGTTACTTAACAGAATTTGGAGAAGAGTAAATTATTACTGATGAAAGAATTCTTTTCTGTAAATTATGAGAAATTAAAGACTTTAACAAAATGATTTAAAATTTTATTTCCCAATGGTGTTGAATGGACAGAAGCAAATTGTGCTATGTGAAAGCGACACTACTAGGCAAAATAAATGATATGTAATTGAGAATGTTTTGATGTATAGTAAATTTAAATGTTTGGCCATATTCTGTAATTTTTAGGTCATATTTACCCATTTAAGGTCATATTTGCGTGCATATTACTCTATTTTTTGGTCATAAAGATCTGAACCCTAGTTATAAAATTTGTAGATGAGAAATTAATTACAGCAGGTGTAGACATTTGACTAGGCTACCATTCGAGAATTAGAAGTCAAAACATAGGCTGATGTGAAGTCAAAACATAGGCTGATGTGAAATCAAAACGTAGGATGATGTGAATTAAGATGACAAAGTTTGAAGGATATAAGGAATTCAGTAAACCAGCGAGCAAAATGAAAGAAGAAAAATATAGATACAAACATAATAAGGCATAGATTCTGGAATATAACAAATATTTATGGTTGGATTCAGTACCTAGAAGTGTTGAAAATGGGAACAATTCAACACTTTAACATCAAGGGGCATGAAAATCTTTTTTAAAAAAAATTAGTATGGAACACATACAGAACAGTAATGTGGTGAAGATGCTGAACAGGTTTGTAACATGAAAGCTAAATGGACTAAGAAAGCATATAGATCACCAAAACAAGGAATTAATTTAATTTTTTAATTTAATTAAATTGCAATGGAGTGCATGCTCCAGTGGCAATTTCCTTACACACCAATTTCCTTCCTTTCCTGACCCCACATACTTTTGCCCTCTACAAATTTCAATATTAATTGTTTTACCATTTCTGATAAATTATTCATCAATTCTCTTGGTAACTCACTCCAATCCCTGACACCCCTAACTACGAAAGAAAATCTTACCTGTGGTCATGGTAGCCTTTTCCCTTCCATGCATTACTTTTAATTCTTACACCAATATCTTTCCCTGCCTCAACACCAATGTACGCCTTGTAAATTCTTAAGACACTCTTCACCCTCCTTCTGCCTTCCAATGAATCCCATTTCAGCTCTTTTAACATATTGGTTACTGAATTTCCAGGGATAAACCTAGCAGCCCTTTTTTGCACCCTGTATAACTCCTATATTTGCTACACAAAATGTGGGTCCCATACTACACTTCAAGTAATGGCCTGACCAAAGTTTTGTCATCCAGATCCTTTATTACCCTTGTACATCCCTTCTTCACTGTCTCCAACAAGTGAAGGATTCTGAAACCTTTTCCTACTACCTGTCCAATGTGTCCTACCCAGTTGTAAGCTTGTTATCAAATGTGATGCCAAGATATTTATATTTCAAGCCTTCAACAAGCAATTCTTTTCCCACCTTGTAGTTGCAATCAATCTTCAGTTTCATATCTGTGTATCTAAGCGTCAGCTTCTGTGCATTTATTTTCATCCCATGTTTACCAACCCAGCTAGATATCTTGTCCAGATCACCCTACAGTTATTCACAGTCCCCTACTGTTTTTATCCTTTTGCTGTGAAAATATTACGCTACCAATGAGAAACAGATTTGAGATTCTCAATTCCGAAGAGAAACAGATTATACGAGAAAAGAAGACAGTGCATGACACCAGCTACTTGGAAATGAAACAGAAATACAGTTGTAAATACCTTGGAAAGCTTGTATTGAAAAAAAACAAAATGTGTGTATCTTAGCTGACAGCCATGGGAAAGGACTAGCTTTTGTTTTTAAAAAAATGAAAAATTCTCTGTGACAGGAATGGTGAAACCAGGTGCACCTCTCAGTGAAGTGTTATATACTCATAGTCTGCCATCTGGCAGCACTTGTGTGGTAGTGGGAGGAGCAAAAGGTGTACTACAGAAAGAAACCCTACAAGCATACCTTTGGAAAATACAGATAATGGCCATCGAGAAGAACCACCACTAGATCAACAAAATGCTAAAAGTGAAGCAAAGATTAAAAAAAGAAAACAGTGTGCCCCATCAAGAAGTAAAGCAACTGATAAAGTGGCAACCCAATTATCTACTAGAAGATGCAGCAGCAGACTAAAAATTTTAACACCTAAAGATGAAAAATTTTTATGGTTCAACCTGGGGAAGAACAAATATCCTTAGAGAGGGTACTGAGGTGAATAGGTCAACAACATCACAGCTCTGGTGATTTGGAATCGAACTCAACTACCCTACATAGTTCAGTGCTAATTCAACAAGCGATTCTAACCCCACCCTATAATCATAATCAACCTCTTGTTTTTTTATCTGTATACCTAATAAGCTGACTTTTCTTGGCATTTATCTCCATTCCATGCTGACCTACCCATTTAGATATTCCATCCAGGTCACCTACAGCAGTTCACAGTCTTCACTTGTTTTTATCCTATTGTATACGATTATATCATCTGTAAAATACCTAGACTGACCATAACCCATCAACACAGTCATTCATTAGAATTATGAACAGCAACAGTCCCAATAAACTACTCTGTGGCACTCCCGTATTTACTTCAACCTCTTTTGATAATACATTTCCTACTCTAACACTTTGTTTTCTGGCTTTTAAGAATTCCTCTACCCAACAAGTAACTTTTTCATCCAATCTAATAGATTTAAGTTTATTTAAAACCATTTTATTGCTCACTCTCTCAAATGCCCTAGAAAGTTCTTTAATAGCAGCAAAGAGGAAAACTATGGAAGTGTTTGTATAGAATATTATGAATTAAAAGAGAACACACAGATTCGACTAGAGATTTCTATGGCTGGAAGAGGAGAGCGATGGTATTCGTTCAGCAATGGGAATTAATGGGAGAAGTTACAGCTAAAGTGCAGAAACACACTGGTTTCATAAGACATCGAGCAACATTGGTTTAGGAGAGGTTATTCATAAAAAACCTCAGTTGGTGGACTAACAGACAATGGAGGCAAAGTTGATAGTGTAGCACTGGATATCTCCAATGAATTTGTCAGAGTGAACCATCTGTAGAATAAGATAAAAATGTTGGTGTGAATGAAAAAATGACAAGCAAAGAGTATTTGGAAATGCAGGGTTAAAAGAGGTACAGTGAAAATAGGAGTGCCAAAGAATGTGTGGGTAACACTATTGTTCATTATTGAAATTAACAATTACATTGACAGTTTACAATCAGAAATGAGGCCGTTAACAAGATTAAAACTAGAGAGTATTGTGTAGTTACAAGGGAATCTGAATACACTAATTGCATACCGGTAGGTAAAATTGAATGGGGATATACACAAAAAGTGTAAGATTATTAGGTACATGAACAGGAAAATAAAGGTTTTATGTGAAAATAGCTGGTACCCACTACTTCGTTCGTGTTTGTAAAAAAATTGGATTGATAGCAACCAACATCTAACCACCATAGTGCACCATGGGAGACGATGCTACACAAAAACGCCATTCATCTGTGCTATGTAGTTCAGGCAGTCGAAATACGAAAATATCCTTGATCGACCAATTTCAACTACCATATCTCCCACAGTTACTGAAATTCCGCCAACGTTGTGATCGACAGGTGACTGTGCTATTACCACACACAATCACCAGTGATCTGCACTACACAGTTTTGGCTGAAAAGTGATACACCATGACACATACGTTTTTGGTAGAAATATGAAAGTGCCACAGGTCGACCACATTCAACCACCATATCTCCCACACCTCCATTGCTACCGACATCTAACCACCATAGTACATGATAGGAGACAATACTACTACCACGCACAAACACCAGTGGTCTATGCTATGTAGTTGTGGCAGCCCGCAGCAGAGTGACATATACGGAGACACGTCTTTGGTCGAAATACTAAAATCCCCTGCATCAACCACTTTTAACCATCATATCTCCCACATCCCCACAGCTATCAACATTCGGCCAAATTTGTGCATGACAGGAAACTCCATGCTACTTCCAAACACAAAGACCAGTGATCTGTGCTAGGTAGTGGTGAAAAGTGAAATATAGGAAAACACACATCTATTTATATATATATATAAGATATAGAGGATGAATTCCTTGCACCAGAATATTTAGAATTTATGCATGGAACATCATTTGACAATGAGCTGAATTATGCAGGAAACATTAAGCAGATGGTTTGAAGGAGTTGAAGTTGTGCTGAATTGGTCTCGAACATATTTTATGAACAGTTCTGGAGTTTGTCAGCTGGATGCAACAATGCCACAAGCCTGTCGGTGGACGACACCACTGTAATGATACAATGGTCCCTCTGCAATATCGATATTAGAACGGTGAGTGTAGGATAGCAGGAGAAAGAAAAGATGGCGGCAATCAACTTTGAGTTTAAGTTACTTGCAGACGCAGTAATTGTGCGTGTCTGGTATTGTGATGAAGCTAGTCCGCAGAAATGTCTGGTAAGTATGAAAAGTACTTTATGAGTTTACAGTGACTGTAATCACATGAGATGTGAACTTTGCTAGTGCAGGAATGGTCTACTTGTAGAAAAGTATGGCTGTGTGAGTCTATAAATAGCAATACTGTATGCGCATGCTGAAACATTGCTTCCTAATTTCGAACAGTGCAACCTTTAGTGAAGAATTTTATTAGTAACCTTACCCTAGCTGATGGTTTCACTTCGGTAAATGTTGTATGAAAACATTAACTTTAACAGTAATGAAAGTTTGCCCTCTGTAAGCTTCTACTGACTTGTTTTGTGATGCCTCTCCAAAACCAAGTTAGTTGAAAGTATTTTTCTGTATGGTATCACAATGCATTTATGGATTTTACATGACCCGTGAACAGTGACAAAAGGAAGCTTTGTGAAATATTAAGTGTTTTGTTGAAGGATATATGTTTTTTTTATCTGCTTAACGTCTCTCTAACAGCGAGGTCTTTAGAGACGGGAAAGGATGGGGGCAAGGGATGGGAAGGAATTCGGCCATGGCCTTTTGAAGGAAGCATCCCGGCATTTGCCTGGAGAGATTTGGGAAACCCAAATCTGTATGCCCGGATGGGGATTCGAACTGCCGTCCTCCCGAATGCGTTGTTGAAGGATACGAACAAATCATACCACCACCATAATAATAATAGTAGTATATAACATTTAACTCTTTAAAACATGGCATTCTGTTACAATATCTGTTCGGGCATTCTATTATTTTCACATTCTTGAGAGTTTAGAAAGTGGCAAGATAAAATGAACTTTTCTAGTAACAGCTCGAGTGGTAAGAAACATTTCCACTTTATTTGCATTGATCATAAGAAAGAAAATGCCTATGGGAACGAGTGGATGTGTGTGCGAACCTGTGAACTTGGATTGATAGCCAATCATGGGACAGCTCGACGCAAGGCCTCTAATTCTAAATTTTTCCTTATCTCGAATGTATCAAGCAAGGGGACACTGGAGCCTTCAACAACACAAAAGGGGTTCTGTCTCCCTCCTACACCACACAAAATGAAGAAAAAATATCTGATGGAGTCACACAAAAACAAGAAGGCACATCTCTTGGTGAGGTCTGAGACAGTCGCCAGCTCTTTTATAGCAAGCAGTTGCAAGCTGCCACCCCATTTTACGAGGTTCATATAAGGGACATTACCATGCCATCCCAATCTCTACCTATAAAGCGAAGGGGCAATTTGTTATACGCAACCTACCATAGGTTGTAGTACATTATAATTTAATTCAAGGCCTTACTTGCCACCTACAATATGCTACTTCGCACTCAAATGGCAACCGCAGGCATTTGATACATCACTGGAGCATTGTCACCATCACCGCGGTTTCATTTTTCTGCACCCAAAAGCAGTCCTGATCTACTCACAAAAACTGCGACTTTCACCCGCACATGCGAGAAAATTAAGATGGCCCAGAAAAAGTTTGTTTCTTCTGACAGATAGCGTACTTGCGGCAATGGTTCAACATGGCGTCTGTGAGTGATGTACAGTTATAACCAGCTTGTAATCATTGAATTTCTCAATGTGGAGCAAGAAACAGTTGGAAACATTCACATACCTTTATGTGCAGTTTATGGAGCATCAACAGTCGATAGAAGTACGGTTAGTCGCTGGGCAGAGAGGGTGATGCCATCTGAAAACGGTTCTGCAGAGCTCCTAAATTTGCAGCGGTCGGGAAGGCCACCCACGGCTGTAAGCGTGCTGATGTGGTTATTTGCATACGAGAACACATTAACCAAACTCAAGAAGTGCTTCCAGCGACTTGGATGTCATAACAACCCAGGTAATTGTTTGTTTCAACATGATTTCGCATGCTCTCGCACAAGTTTGAGGACATTGGAACACATCACCAAACAGGATTCAACAGTGTTACCCATCCAACCTATAGCCCTGACCTAGCTCCCTCAGATTTTACTTGTTTGGGCCATTGAAGAATGCCATTCGTGAGAGACATTTTGAGGTTGACGAAGAGCTGAAGAAATGGCTTCGTGAACAGAACAATGAGTGGTACCACCAGGGTGTGTCTCGTTGGAGGAAGGCCACAGAACAGGAAGGAGACTACATGGAAAAATAGGGAGTGTAGAAGAAACATCATTCTTTCTTATGTATAAGTTTCACTGTGTTCAATAAATAATTTTTGAAGAAAAAAATGTGGTGCATTAATTTCTGGCCCCCCCTCATACTATGGCAAAAAGCTGTCACATGATTGGCTATAAATTCAAATTCACAGGCGTGCACATGCACATCCACTCAACCATAGGGAGAGAGGGTTTTTGAGCAAACACTTTCAGGTGATCGTTGCGAAGAAGGCGGAAATCTCTCTTCAGTCACTAATTGTACAACTTGAATCATTTCAACACCAACAAACAGTAAATTTAATGGGCTTTAAGAATATCAACCATCCAATTTCGTTAATTTTTTAGATAGTCGGAAAAAACAGTTCCACACTATATTTGCCTTAGTGGGGATGATTGGAGAGAGTGGGTGGATTTTTGTAAACCAAATGCAGACAGTATTTTTTTCCCTCATTTTCAAATATATGTATGCAAAGATTCATTTAAATCAGATAAAGACTGGCTTTATATTTAAAAAAAAACATACCGACATCCATTTTTATAGATGCGTAGACAGATTCTGGGGTGTAAGGTTTTGGGAGAGACTGAGCCTCTTCCAACCAAATGGCAACCTCTCCTTCACAAGGTGCAACCCATTAGCACAGATGACCCTCTTGCGACTCCCGGTATAAAGAGTCGACCACTGCCAGCCGACAACCTCCTAAAGGAGGGCAGAAGAGCGAGTTGTCCAGTCTCTTGGGGTTGTGGTTAAAAATGGCCTCTAAAGGCAGATGTATCAGAAATGACCAATGGCATGGGGATGCAGTTGGTAATGGGAAGCCACTGAATTTAAGATTCTAAGGGTATCCTGAGGGTATTTACTCCTTTCATTGACATGACAGTCTGGATGAACCATGGGAGATGTTGCTGAGATCTGATTGCAATGCTTAACATGCAACTGCATCCTTTTGGCACACTCACTTAGGCTATGCTGGTTTATGTAGTTACTTTCCAGCACATGCTGATGAATGAGGTGTGATTGTGATCCTTCAAACAAATACTCATGGCGGCCTGTCCTATGTCCATTTATTTGGTATTTCACATATTCTGACCCATTTTAAAAAAAATATTTCTGTCTTCTAATCAAGAGCTACAAAGAGGCTGAACAGGAGCCATTCATTTAGCACTGTTCCGTATGAATCAGATTGCAAGAAAACAGATTGTCAGTTGCCAACAGGCTTTTGTTACAGCAAGTAGCCAGTAGTCCCGGGCTTTCATCCAATGTGCAAGTCGCTACATGAGCCTGCAAACATCTGTTCGCATAAGCCAAGATGCAATCTACTGCCTTAACCATTTATACATATTATTTTCACATTAACAAAGCATCCATTTTAAATATAGCTGAGCCCCCACAGTACAGAATCAAATATAGGAGTTGGGGGGTGCACAAACTGTGGAGAGCTGTACTTCTGTATTAAAATTACCACAGAACACAATAGCATACAGTATTTAACAAAGGAGATGTTTTGGGAATCATTTGATTACGAGAGGGGGAAGAAACTTTTAAAGATGAATAAAGCAATCAATAATAATACCTGGACAGATATTTGGAGCATAAGGAGCAATACGCAGAAGGGAACAGTCCACAACCAAAAAGTAGCATTTGATTTCAGCATTTATATGTAAGCATGTTAGAAACTGAAATAAATTATCTATTGATATGCCAAAGTCTTTAATTCCGACATTGCAAGAGGAAACAAAGTAATGTAAAAACATTTGTATATCGAAATTTCAACTGCATTAAATAAGGTTTCACCTGGCTTGGAACACCTATTTTCAGTACGTGTAATTGGAAGGAGCTATAACACAGTATGACTTGAAGGGGTTTAAGGGAGAGTAAGCAGGACTGCAGGACAGCAAATCAAATACAGTACTATTTATGAATGTTACCACTGAAAGAAGTAATTAAAATTAAAAAACTTGAAAAATTCCTGCTGACTTTCAGTGACACAAAAACTAATTAGCCCTTTATGGCCTCTCAAGAATGTTTACATGCAAGATATCTTAAAAGATTTCAGCAAAAAAAAAAAAAGAAAGTGCTTCCTTAAAGTTTTGATAGGTGACCTAGTGTTTATTAATATGTAACCATTCTGTTTAATAGTGTAATAATGTAACTTACTAAATGACATAAATAACTGTTGTAAGAATTGAGGCTTTCTCAGTGTAATGATTCTATCTAGTTTTCATTGGCGTGAGATCGGATAGTTACATCAACCCATATCAACAGCTTTATCCCACAATCTTCATTAAGTGAATCAGTCAATCCAAGTTAATTCTGCAATATATTACACCTGTGATTGCCATCCTGACTCAATGCCTTGAATTGTTGAAGACACAGGCTGGAATTCCTATGGCTACTGTCTGTATATACACTGTGAGGCTATAGTTAGTAACTCTTGTCCCAAGATGAAATTAAATGCACTATTTGATTGTTTTAAAGTAATCTTTTTTACATCTTCCATTGTAGGATTATTTTATATGCATATGGGGAATGTATTTACTCATATAATATCAAAGGGAGGGTATTACTATTTGTATTATGTATCTAACTAATAAATTAACTACTTTTATTTAATTGAGGATGTGTATGATGAATGGTGTTTACAAGGGACCTATTTTCAATGATGGTTGGATCCACAACCCAGTACTACTGTTATTGCTGTTACAAGAGTGTGATATTTCGAGGCACAGATACAAGTTGGGAACACTACTGCAAAGACGTTGCACTCCACTTTTCTGACCAAACAGATCTAAAAACACTGGAAGACATCAATCAAGCTATGTAGTGCTATAGAAACGACAAAGTTATGGGCCAAAAGCATTACAACTAGGCAGGAAATGTGCACTTAATACACCAGCGCACACTACGAGTCTAATAAGACTTAAAAAATCAATCTCAGAAAAGATGTCAACAATCTAGTGGACGAGATTAAAGTGAACATGCTGTTCAAGGATGTTTGTTTTTAAGGGTGGCATTATTTATAGCTCACTTTAACTTACACTCCCAGAATTTAAGACATTTATAGGAATTAAGTAATTTTGTTTAAGAAAGCATGGAAATTGCTTCAAGAGTTTCCAGGGCTTTGTACTATTGAACTTTTAATATAGTGTTCATTAGATATCACATACTGACAGTTGAAAATTTTGAAATTTAACATGTAATTATACTGATTGAAAGGCAAACATTAACAAAAATTTGAATTGTTTCATCCAATAAATTTAATTATAAAAGAGAAAGGTATGACATAAATCACTCTCCAATTAAACAAACAAAGTTAGAATGCACGTCCTATGAAAAGAAGTTTGGAGGTCTGGGAAATTAGTGAAGCACACAAATTAATGTTACTCCACACCAATAAAACACAATGATATGGTCTGGCACACACATAACATTACAGTATACAAAGGGATAAAGAACAAATAAGCATTGTACCTAAACAGCAGCAGGGAAAAACAATTGTTGTCCACTAGATTCTGATGGACTTGGATTACTGCTCCAAGTGCTCTATGATTTTAAAGAAAATTATACTCTGATCAACATGTTACATTTTACCCCATCAGGCAGCCGCTGACACTATTTATGATGCCATGAAGAAATAAAAAATTATATAACTGTGCAGATGTATCCACGAGTATGTGCAAATGCCACATCTTCATCATAGCATGCAGTGAAGGGAAAATAAGGTAGGATATTTTATTAATGAACCTCATATAGTAGGTTAGAAGCTATTAGAAAAAAAAGGTCATCCTATGGCTTTACACATCACCAACACTGAGGTCACTGAAGGTAGGAAAGGACTGAGGAAAAGGAACAGAAGGAACCATACTGACATTCGGCTGGAGAATAATTTTGGAAAACCACACAAAAGCAAAATCTGGATAGCCAGACATAGATTTGAATCCCATCCTGCCGAATCCAAGTCCTGAATGTCACCATTCAATCAAAAAATAAAATTAAATGCGACCAGAATTTCAGGAGACAACCACAACCCCTTAATCTGATTCTCTGTTGTGGCTACGACTTTCTCAGATCTTCTCCTGAAATGCTTCACATTCTCCCACCATCTTTCATAAAACATGCTGTACCATCTTCAGCAGGCCACTAAGATAAAACAATATACCTACACAGAAATACCAGTCCTCTGACACTCCTAAACCAGCCGATTCCTTCCCCTGTAAATGGCAATATGCATCCACCCACCACTGGCAAAACCTATCCCATTGTAGGTCATCCCACCTGTATTACATCCCACCTCACCTCTTCTAAGAGCTCACCTGCCTCCACAGTTTTTACATCAACCTCACCAAAACCATGAATGGTAACAGACAGTTTACTCCCAAAATCTACTATACCGCCTTGTTGCCCATGACAGCTCTCCAAAATGCTCATGGCTTTGATAACTGTTTTAATACTCAGAACTGTCAAAGTAATCCCTGAAATCATATCCTCACCAGTACTCTAGAAGTGGGAATTGGCCTACCAACATATTCTCGATACCAGATACCCCCCCCCCTTTCCCCATAAAATCAGAAATCATCTGCTCATGCTGGTATACCGATCACTTGCTAGTATAATTGTAAATATACATTATTTCAAAACTTTTGTGTTTTGGTTTTTTATATATCTTTTATATGTTTTAATAATTTTTCATCTCTCTTTATATGTCCCTTTTTTATTTTGATTAATTTATTTCCCATGGTCAGCATTTCCATCAATATTGTTTTTCTATGTAAAACTATCAGCACAAGATTAGAGTTTTCCAATCATATCTTCAAGAGGAATTAGTGTTAGTAATTTACTACAAATAGCTGAATCAGAAATATTATATTCCTCCTTGACAACGTAGCCTCAAAGAAGATAGCTGAAATACTGAATGAAAGATAAGTGGTTTATCTTTAATACAATGCTTTCTTAATATTTGTAAAGGTAATAAATAAATTTATAGAGCTTGCCATGTATTTATATTCCCATTTTCTGATTTTAACCAACAGAACACATTATGGTAAGTATTAAACAATGGCTCATTTAATAGTCTTTACATATTCACATGACTTGAGAATTTATCACCACATACAATTATTCAGATGTGCAGATATGTTTTTTTATGATTAATCGCAGCTTCACCAGCACCCAGAAAATAAATATAAAAAAATTAAAAACAAGATGCAGTGATAAATGTATAAACAATTATGACATTCATATATAGTTCTATATATACATTTAACTTGATTTTAAATATATGTATACATAGTCTCACTTTCCATTTCACACTGGATAATACACACTTTTCATTCCTGAACAACAGAATTACTGCGAGTTATTTTTATAAAACTAAAATAAGCATGAAGCAACTTTATACCATGGCGTATAAACAGTTTTTAAGTATACTGGATACATAAAATTGATTTTTTAACCTCCTCATTAGCTGGTTGAAGCATGTAACTGAGAAAAATATAAATAAATGATAGATTCTTATAAAAATCACAGACAATGTGATAATCTAACAAAATGTGCTCATTTTAACTACATATTCAAAATTCTAAGTACTCATAGCGGACAATCAGATCCATTACAGGAAAACATCACCCATAAAATACCATCTCACTTGTTACATTACGTGTCCATTGTTATTAAGTAGCTATTAAAGATTTAGAAAAATGATCCTTGGGTCTTCAACTGCTGCTTTTATCTTCCTTAAAAATAGAACTGCTTCACGTCCATCTATGAGTCTGTGGTCATAGGTCAAAGCCACGTACATCATTGGCCTAATAACAACCTGAGAGAGAAGGAAAAATATTTAATAGAAATAAAAGACATCCATTTTGCACAGTGGTGTAGGTGGACACTGACATTATAAAACCAATTACTGTGTTTCTGGCAAATGCAAGGTATTGCACTTTACAAAGCTCCGTATGTATATGGCATTTCAAAATAAATATCTGGGTTCTGAGGCTTTGCAGAATTTTTATTATTTGACATACAATTATGAAACAGTTTCCTTGTAGGCATACACACAAAGTGTTTCCTCTATCTTCTGCCAGAAAATGCTAGTAGTAAAAATGGCTACTGCTGAACAGAAATATTTTTGTGTTTTACAGTTTAAAAGGTGTGAATCTATAGTTACAATTCAACAAGCATTCCGTATCAAATTCCAATGCAATTCCAATGTGCAATACATTTATTGGGCACGTGGCACATGTCGGAACAGAAAGATAAAGAAAACTTTCCCCTCAACTTCCTCAACAAGTATCAAGAGGGCTTCAGCAAAAGAAAAATCTACATAAATAATGAAATCAGAAATTTAGCATATGGCTAGGTGCACATGTACACTCTTAGTCAACCCAGCCACATTAGTGGTTTTTGAAATAGGTTCAAAGTGGTGGTCGGGAAAGCGGGAAAAAGGGGGGGGGGGGTGAAAAAAACAGCATGATTGGAAATTTTGTGTGTGGTAAAGAAAATCTCAAATCAATATTTAAAACACACACAAATATATGTAATTAGTGTATCCCTACCACAAGCCATGCAAAATGTGCCACTATCTACCTCATGTATCAGGTCACCCGCCTCCAACACACAATTTCTTACATCAGATTAACCAAGAATAATATAACCATCAGGATGAATTACACAAATTAACAGTTTAATCCAAAAACCTAGACCATCTAGTTGTAACTCTTGTGATCACTAACTGTTTTACATTGAGTTATCAGAGTATTCCATGAAACCACATCTCCATTCATATTTTGTAAGTGGGAATTGGCCTACAAACACTTTTCTGACACTAGAATCCTTCCAAGCCTCAATTTCTAATAATGCTACCTTCCTACTGTGCTATACCCATAAATTCTATGTATAGTTTAAAATATATGAACAAGAAAAATGAATAATGACAATTTTTCATAACTTGTTTCTTTTTACATAATTTATACTAGCTTTACCTTATGTATGTACACATGTACACACTTTATCATTATTCTTGGCTGCCACTGAAAAATTCTATCACTCTTACCTTGCACAATCCTACATTAATATCATTCTAAGAAACAGTATCGCAATACTGACTCGTCATTATTGCGTTACTGTTTCCTGGGATGACATTGATGTAGGATTGTGCAAGATAAGAGTGATAGAATTTTTCAGCGGCGGCCAAGAATAATGATAAAGTGTGTACATACATACAAATGTAATGGAATCTTTCAAGTCAATTTTCAACCACTTCCAGACGCCTTAATTAATTGAAAATTTGCACATGTTCTAAGAACCAATAACAATACAATAATTTCATACCTATGTCCTGGCATTCTCATTACTTTGACAGGAAGAACAGAAAAGTGGTTTAACCATCATCCACTTGCAACAGCGGTCTGCCCTCATTTTCAAAGAAACATGGTCCAATGATTCCTCCAAAATTCAGTCCACAAAACAATAACAATGAGAATGCATTTGTTTTATCATGGCTCACTCATGGATTTTTTTGAGCCCCAAATGTGGCAATTTTGCCAATTGTCAAAGACGTCAAGCTGAAAATATGCCTTGTAACTAAAGATGATTTTGTCCACAGAAATCAGCATTCACTACTTCTTGTTTGATCATTGGTGATCTCTTCACTGAGCACTGTCTGTTGGCCTAAGTTCTTGAGCCAATTGGATTTTGTAACCATGCAGAGGCAAATCATCAGTGAGAATATGGTGAAGAGTGGCTGTCTAACTGTCAAGTTGCGGAGCAAGATGATGAATCAAGATCCCTGAACTTAAAGCCGCACTCCCAAAAACTGCCACGATTTCTTCTGAAGAAACCCCTATGAGTTCATGTCATGTGTTTTATATCAACAACTGAATCAATACTTCCAAATTTTAAATTATTCTTTTCACAGTTGATGAACTATGAACATTATTTATACCAAAAACTGAATGCACTTTTCCAATAGGGGCAACCAGTCTTTCAACAATTTGAGATGTAATCTTCACAGGTTCTCTGCTGGATGGTGTTGTAGAAAGACGAGCTTTCGGCAGCTAGCTCTGTTGCAATCTTCAGGTCATTTTAGTCATGTATTAATAGACTTGCCATCCACAGAGAACATAAAAATCTCTCCCATCCACACAATTATTCCCAACCCACACCTCTTAAAATCCAAATATAATCTCATTTCCCAATCCTCTTCGCATCTCGGTTACATTAGACAAATCCTTAGATGTATGCATGGCTTTCTATGATCATTCCCTGAAATGTGTACTCTCCCCCCAAAATCCTATTATTTATTCGATGTACATGCGTCAACAGACCCCCCAGTTTTAGGATCATCACATTCTCTCAAACCATCACATGGACCCTTCACATCCAACAAACTTCACCACAAAATTTACCATATTCAATCAGCCACTACGACCCATTCTAAAAACCTCGTGGTTTCATTACTAGACACACTACATGCACTATAACACACCTTGTATAACAACAAGCCTGCCTTCATTGCACTAGTCCTTATACAGGCCTTACTGACCAGCTTCCTGCCAGAATGAATGGCCACAAGCAAACAGTCAACACCTGAAACCTAGACCATCCAGTGGTAGCCAACGTCAGTTCCAACAATCTCAACTGTTTTACACTGAGAGCTACAAGAGTTTTCCCAGAAACTAACCACCACTTCTAAACTCTTTATGTGGGAACTATCTAACCAACATATTGCTGAAACCAGGTATCACTCTGAACTCAATCTCTGATAATATCCTACAAGTAATATAGCTCATCTTTGGACTTGAATAAATTTTTAAAGTGAAATATGCTCACTTTTTCTTGTGTTTGTCTCTGCCCTCCTACCTTTATCTGTGATGAGTAATGGGTCTACTTTCCCTATCTTCTGTTATTTTTCTTTCATAATTCAGTTCACAGTTTAAATGTGAAATTTCAACAGCATTGTGTAAGAATGCACATGAAACTGAATTAATAAATTGATTATTCACCAAGCAGCCATAATTTCTCTCTTCTAATACAAATGTACGCAAAGAATGAGGAATTGCTGATCATTTTGTTCCAAAAACTTACATTTCCAATAATATACCAACCACTTAAAAATTATGGTGTTCCATAAAAGTTGAATAACTTTTTTCAATATAAGTTGTAACCTAAATGACTAAATTGTTTGTGTAAATTATGTACCAATCATTACCAGAATTTAGATTAAATGTGTCTCCATCACATTGGTATAGTTAATGCTTAAATATCTGAATCGATTTCTTTCCATATTTTGCACTGAAGCTCACTGGTACCCAAGTGATAAGATTTACTTATTAATAAATGTACATTAGTATGATTCTAACTTCCTAGGTCAATTCATAAATCACAGTCAGAATTAAAATTATTTTAAAATCTGGTTAACTTTGATTTTCTAATGCACAAGTGGTGGTGGCCTGTGAGAGAGAAATAGCATAAACAATTTTTAAAAGTGCAAGGTACAAATCTTCTGATTACATTAAACTTTAATTAAAATTCAGTCTGGCAGCAATGAAATAACAGTTGCAACTTACAATGAAGGAAGAAAACAAATCATAATTTTTTGTACTTACTTGTCCTTTAATAGCAACAGGTCTTTCAACTATTGCATGCATTCCCAAGATAGCTGACTGAGGTGGGTTTATAATTGGTGTTCCCATTAGAGATCCAAATACACCACCATTACTGATAGTGAAAGTTCCACCATCCATTTCCTCAACAGCTAACGTTCCTTTTCTAGCCTTCTCACCAAGAGCTGCTATTCCAAGTTCAATATCAGCATAATTCATAGACTCAACATTTCTCAAAACAGGTACAACCAAGCCCTGTAAATAACACAGATATCTTAGTTCACTTTACATTTCACTGACACAGATAATTGCTGCATGTACCTGAATTTCAGGTTAGGGATTATCCTCATTTCTCTTTGAAAGACAAGTGATTATTTCCCACAATAAAAGTTATATTGTATTTACTTGGTGCCAAAATAACTGATACGTAGCAGAAACTAAAATAAAAATATTCAGTATTTTACTGTTTCCAGAATGGCATTAGTACAAGACTTCAAACACCGCAAAAGCTCTCATTCCCAGCCTTTTATGAATTTTACTCTTAAGAATTAGGTGTAGTGAGATGGGGGTTGATTCTGGATTTGTACATTTTTTTGTGCGAATGAATATTGCTTTTAAAGAAGAATCCTCTGTAAATAGTGTGTAAAATGATTAGAAGTAGTATAATGTGTGGAATATCAATTGAATGCTTTAATTATAAATATTGTATAAGACACAGTGTTTTGAGGACAATCTTCAACTATTTGGAGCGTTTTATGTTGCCCATTTTATGCTTAAATGCTTATAAATAGTTTTAGTTTCCGTTTTAAAGTGTTGATTGTGAATTATTTTGCATCAGTTCTAATTTTTTTCATATAATTTTGATTGTTAGTGCTCTAGAATCATCAGTCGGCACACACTGTTCTGTTCTGGATGTTTCTATAACACTTATTTAAACATGCAGAGATGCCAAAAAGATCAGTTGTGTCAGAAGTGCTGCCAATTTATTGTGAGTTGTCAGGCAGGAATGTTCGCTGAAGTTTAACTGCTAGAATTATTGCCACTGTATCTTCAAACTGAAACAATGCTTAATCTTTTAATTATTATTATTATTATTATTATTTGTCATAACAAATGAACCAAGTACATGCCATTTTTCAACATAATTTCCCACTTTGCCAATTTTTCCCAGCATATCGGAAGCTTTTTGATGTTATCATTGTAAAACGAAGGAGGTTGTGACAAGCCAATTATGCATTATGCCATCCACTGCATTATCAAATTGTCATCTTTCAAGTGCTTTTTTCAGTTGTCCAAATAGATGATAAAATGATTGTTCAAAAAAAAAAGCACTAAAAATTTTAAAATAACTTTATACCTTGCTTAGGAGAAAGTAAATCTAAATGGACAATATTTTACATTACTGTCACTGAAATTTTTACATTAACTAGTTATTTTTGGAGTCGGTGCCAGCTGTCACATCGCGAAGATCGAATTACTGATCTTTTGTTGGTGCTAGAGGCGAAACGGTGAGTACGAACAAAAATTCCCAATATTTTACAGCATGTCGTGAGGCAGATAGTGTTATTGCGGGAGACAGCTTGGGGAAACAAATTAACAATATTTTAATCTATGGCTCGGCCTTGTTGGTCATCCAGGCATATCTCTGGCACTACAGTGTCAGTTGGTAGGCTGCATCATGCGGTAAACGATTTACAGTTAGTATAATATCGACATATCATCTGTATGTTTCATTTTGTTGAAACATGTTTCTAGCATTAATTATAGGTAAGCAGTAACATGATTTTTTATGTATTATTGTTATTCATTATTGTTTTTATCTTTTCGTTTTTCTTGCTTTCGCTGGCACCGACTCCAAAAATAACTAATTAATGTAAAAATTTCAATGACAGTAATGTAAAATATTGTCCATTTAGATTTACTTTCTCCTAAGCAAGGTATAAAGTTATTTCAAAAATTTTAGTGCTTTTTTTTTTTTCCTTGAAGGTGGTTTTAATTTTTTTTAAAACAATTATTTTATTTTTAAATTTTTAGTGGTATTATAGTTTGTTTTGTATTTTAAATATGCCATAGCAGTTCCCATTTTGCGAACTTCCTCGTAGATCATGGATTAAAGTGTTTGCTTTCAAAGAAGAATTCTATCTTTATATATCACAACAACTTCCAGAACGGGGTGAATTGGGTGTTGTGTTAAGGAATGTCAGTTTACATTTAGGTCTAGGCTATGTTTCAATCGTATCATAACATCTATTAAAGCTGCTGGTCGATAACCAAAACATGTAACATCTGGGTATTAATGCATACAACATACAGTAATCGGTCTCTGGAATATATCTGTTTGCTCCGTCAACACACAGAAAATGTAGATTTTTAATTGGTTTTCACAGCGTGAAAGCTTGGGATCCAAGTTGAGGTCTGAGGTACATGTTGAGACACTATGACACATTTATTTTGTAAATATTATGCCATGACTTAAAAATAGCTTAATTAATTTTGACGGGATTTAAAACTGTGGACTTTTGTAAAGAACATTGGAAATTAAAAGGGGTGAGGGTAAAGGGAAAGAGGGATCGGGCTTTTGTATACCAAATGTAGACTGCCTTTTCTGATTGATTTAAAGTATACGTGTGAAAATTTTTTATTGATATCAGATTAAACTGTAGGTATGTATAAAAAACAATCAAGGAGTCTGGAGATGAAGAGTAGTTTGATTTTTGTAAAGCTACTGTGGGAAGTATTTTTCTCTTTGTATTAAAGTATACATGTGCAAATTTCCATCGAAACCAGATAAAAACTGTATCTTTGTGTAAAGAACATTTGCAAACATTAAATGGGGTAAGGGCGTGAGAGGTAGGGTTTTGTAAACAGAACGTAGGCACAATGTTTCTCTTTGTTTTTAAGTATATATGTGCAGTGTTCCATGGAAATCTGATAAAACTGTGGGTATCTATAAACAACATTGGAAATTAGGAGGGGTGGGGGTAGAAGGGAAGATGGGTTGGGCTTCTGCAAACTAATTTAAACACAATTGTTCTGTATGTTTTAAAGTATACGTGTACAAATTTCCTTCAGAATCGGATAGAAACTGTAGATTAAAGGATGGAAAGGAAGGAGTGGAGTATGGACAGTATTTTTCTGTTTGTTTTGCAGTATACATGTGCATACTTCCTTCAAAATCAGAAAGAAACGGTAGCTTTGTATAAAGAACATTGACAGTAATTAAAGGGGTAGAAAGGGGGATAGGGTTTGCCTTTTTGTGAAAGTTATGTGTACAGTATTTTTCTTTTCCTATTTGTTTTAAAGTATATCCAAGCAAAGTTCCACCGAATTGCATTAAAATGTGGGTTTTGTACAAATATTAAGGGAAGGGGAGCAAGGGTAGTTTTTTTGATGTTGTTATGGTCAGTAATCTTATCCATAAAAAATTACATACATATGTGCCAAGTTTCATAAAGATCAGTCAAATGGTGTCGACTGTAGCTTTCTAGTGGAAACGGGGAGAGGGGTTCAGTTTTTGCAAACCAAGAGTTGGCATTACTTTTCTCTTTGTTTTATAGTAAAAATTTACTAAGTTCTGTCTAAACTGGATAAAAACTGTGCTTGTTTATAAAAATTAAGCAGTTTAATGGGGAGAGGCGGTGGTTTTAGATGTTTTGGTCAGACACCTTGTTCGTGAAAAGATACATATAAGCACAAACTTTCATGGTAATCGGTCATATGATCGCGACTATAGCTTTTTATGATGAACATTGACAAAAGATAATGGGGTTGAAGGAGGGAAAGGGGTTGAGCTTTGGCAAACCAAATGTGAACAGGAATTTTCTCTGTTTTAAAGTATACATGGGCAAAGTTCAATAAAAATCAGATAAGAAATGTAGATTTCTATAAAATTAAGGGGTGTTCTCCATAAAAAGTTATATGTAATTGCCAACTTTAATGGAGATAAGTTAAATGGTGTCGACTGTAGCTTTTAATAAAGAAAATTGGCAAAAATTAAAGGGGTGGATAGGGGGAGAGGTGTTCAGTTTTTTTAAACCAAAAGTTGACAGTATTTTTCTCTTTATTTTTGGCTATATATGTCCAAAGTTTCATCGAGATTGAATAAAAAATGTGGATTTGTATAAAAATTAAGGGGTTGAAGGGGGTGGTTTCTCAATGAAAATCATATGGGACCAATTTGGAGGTATACCTTATCCACTAAAAAAATTTCATTTAAATCGGTTCAAAATTGGCGAAGATAACGCTGAACATACATACAAAAAAAAAAAAAATTACAGATGAATTGAGAACCTCCTCCTTTTTTGAAGTCAGTTAAAAATCACAGGATGATAGGTCAGGGCTGTGGGGAGGATGATCAAGTTATGTCCAACTCAATTGCTCTAATTTTGTGCAAGTGGAGGGAAAAAAGTTGCAAATGTATCACTCTGTAAGGCACATCGGTGGTCAACAATCATGGCTCTTTTTTTACTTCAAGGCATTTCAAAAATTTATTTTACCAGGCAAAGACAGAGCCCTTGAAAGTGTACAATCCTCGAACTGTGCTTTCCATCTCTGCAGAATATCGGTTGCTTTCATGCCTTCATGAGTGAAAAATTTAACAATTATACATTGTGCAATCCAAGGGTGCACATCTTACTCAGAAATTGTTAGCTGTACTACTGAATGCATGTCGCAAGGCCAACAGTCACTGCAACCTGACATTTCCATCCAACTTGTCTAGAAATGTGCTACCACTCAAACCATTATTGCCCACTTAGTTCAGAGTTGTAGCATAACAGCAGCAATGGTACGTGAGCTTTGTGAATGTTTCTATGTACAAAGATAACTATAGTTTACTCTATGAAGACATTGTTGGTTTGTGCAGACATTAAAGTTAAGACCTTGGTCATAATCTAATGAATTTTGCTCTTCCACGGACTCTGCAAATTACAGGAGAAGTAGTCTGATAATTTTTGTTGCTGACCCGGTGAGGGAATGTTTTATCTAAAAAAAGTGGAAAAATAAATCTAGTGTTTTACCTTAACTGAGCATTTACTGTTATTAGTAGTAAATTAGTAGACTCATTAAATTTGTCATTCGAGTCTAAATTTGCAAAGGTTGAGAATCGACTGTCGGAGCTGCAGGACAAGGTAGTCAGTAATGGATCTCAGTTGGTTCAGATTAGGGAAGATTTAGGGCATTATCAGGAACTTTGTATCCTATAGACGGCGAAAGTTTCTTCTCAAGATCACCAGTACCAGCCAAATTTAAGAAAGGGGAAAGAACAAGTTGAGGTAGTGCTGAAAGAAACAACCTTATGTAAAATAATGTCAGAAATAGACGAGGAAAAGAAGATAGTTGGGTGGCTCGTCAAGGGGAAGGCAATTACTACTTCTAGGAGCAACAAAACAAACACAGTCAAACATATTTTGCAAATGGAGATGGAACCTTATGTAATTCAAGGGCTCAATGAGGATTTCATCATGGACAGTGACAGGCTCACATTGGTGAGAGGGAGTACGCCAGAGCTTAAAAGCCATGCCAAAAACATGAAGATGCACCTGAAGAAGAGGGAAGTATGCATGGGAAAAGAAATGGGTGCAATACAGGTAGTTTCATGGGGAGATGCAAGGTCAATACGGCACAGGAAAACCATGTCTCATGTTAGAAATAAATGCTGAAGTTGTTCAATGAAAGTTTCACGGGAGTCCAGCCGGATGGAGTCATAAAACGACGACGTTTCGACAACCTGCTCGGTTGTCTTCATCAGGTCTATTTAGATGTTGCTTCTAGGAAATCACAAACAGACTAAATAGACCTGATGAAGACAACCGAGCAGGTTGTCGAAACGTCGTCATTTTATGACTCCATCCGGCTGGACTCCCGTGAAACTTTCATTGAATCAATACGCCGGGAAAGTCTCCATTTACATAGCTGAAGTTGTTGTTCGGGGAGTGCCTGAAATATTCACTCTAGTCCAAACGAAACATTGAACATGAGGACATGTTATACCCAATTTTCCCTGTGATGGAACACCGTATTTTGCAACAGGAAAATTTTTCAGTCTGTATGGCTTAATATCTCATCCTAAAGTCGAAGCCCAAAATCATTCTACTTGTCTTTCGCTCAAGCGAGCGGACACCTTTGAACAATCGCCAAGGCGATTTATATGCAACTAATACAATAAAATACCAGGTGAATAACCCAACCCCAGCTTTGAGTGTAGAAGTTACAGAAGTGCGAGTGTTGATGTACATTTAGTGTCGTGTGTAACAGTACTGGTGGCTTTGTCAAACGGTTGCCGATAGCTACGGCAGAACGAGCAAATATCAAATTTATTTTGGTCCAAGTACCAATATTCTCTGTATTGTGTGTTAAATGTTAAGAGGCTGTATAAAGGTACAATAGTACTCTCATGAGTGAGCAAGAAGCGTTACTCTTGGTGGAAGACTGATGAATACCTCCACCGTTTCATTAATGTTTTCTATTTGGTTGTTCATATCCATATATTCATGATATAAATGTGTAGCTTTAAGTTATATGTATATTTTAAGGGAGTTACACCAACCAGCTAGTTCTTTGTAAAATGAAGCTGTATGTATTTATATCAGCAGTAGTTTTAGTAATTTCCTTTGACAAATTCAGCATTTGGGGGGGGGGGGGAATGCATCTTTTGTCACATTTTTCTGATAAGGGGGGTGTACCATAACAGCAGCAATGGTACGCGAGCTTTATAAATGTTTCTATGAACAAAGAAAACTACAGTTTACTCTATGAAGTCGTGAGTGGACAGTTGAATGTTGTTGGTTCGTGTGAACATGAAAGTTAAGACCTTGGTTATAATCAAATGCTGCTCTTCCATGGACTCTGCAAACTACAGGAGAAGTAGCCTGATTATAGAATAATTTTTGTTGGTGACCCCGGTGAGGGAATGTTTTATATAAAAAGATGGAAAAATAAATCTAGTGTTTTACCTTAACTGTGCAATTACTGTTATTAACTTACAAAGTCTTATTTATATTTGATCCACCATCTCACATGTACTTCAAGGAACATTGTGCAACCCACAAGTCTAAAGTTATGAAGCATAATTGAAGTAGCTCTTTGTGATTTTTAGCTTTATTGTTTCTGAGAAAATTATGAACTACTGCTTTAAGGTTGTCGCATTAATTTCTTTCACAAGAGTTGAGCCACTGTGAAAATTCGACACTGGCCATTATTTTTTTTTTGATTGGGACCAAACAAAATTACAAGCTTTACTTCTGGCTTAGGATAATTTAGGGATTTAAAAAAAAATATATTCAAAGAGCCTTTACAAACTTTTTAATAAGGCCTAATTTTATATGCAATGCAGGCATCAATATATATTTGGGCTCCACAGTAGGTTCCCATTTAAAACATGTTCTACTGCGATAATTAATGCAGAGATATGAACAAAAAATTTAATTCATATTTATTTTATATCTACACTACTCCGTTGAGCAACTGAAATTTAGAATTAGTATCTCTTTTATATACTTTTATTTTTAACAGAATGAAGTACAAATAGAACAATTTGTAGGAAATAATGTTTTAGCATGTACATATAAAGTTTGACTCAAAAATTTTAACTGGTTTTTTTGTGGAGGTTTAAATAGAAAAGAGGTAAGATTTAAAAAAAAATAAAACCATTCAGTTACAATTACCAAAATAACAAAGAATTGTTAGGAAGAACATAGGATACCTTTTTTCACGATAATTAACACATCTTACATATATATATATATATATAAAAATCTCGTGTCACGATGTTTGTCCGGGATGAACTCCGTAACTACTGTACTTAACCAATTTTGATTGAATTTGGCTTAAGTGTGTTATTTGATCCAACTTAAAAGATAGGATTGTTTTTATCTCAATTATTAACCTCAATATTTAATAATGCGAGTTACAAAGAGAGGAGGGGGACACAAGGAACAGAAAAGAATATACGTTAATTCTCGCAGTCGCATATTCACAGCAGCAATTTTTCTGTTTTTATGTATATAAAAATCTCGAGTCACAATGTTTGTCCGAGATGAACTCTGAAACTCCTTAACCGATTTTGATGAAATTTGACTTACTGTGTGTAATTTTGTCCAACTTAAAAGACAGGATAGTTATCTCCATATTGACCTCAATATTTATTATTGCAAATTAAATGTTCAATAAATATTTGTCATAGAACAATGGTATGTAATTATTTGTAACTTCCGTGGGTTGTAGTGGCCTGGTGGCTCGGTGTTTAAAGCATCAGACTGGAGATTGTAAGGTTCCCGTTTCGAATCCCTGTCTCCGCAGGGATCTTTATGCACACTTAACCCTGCCTTCACCTCCGGCACAGCTTGCTGTAAAATGTGAAGTACGTCAGAACACTTCCGTGGTTCGGATTCCTTGTTAAACTGTAGGTCCCCTGTACCTGTTAGCACTACCGGGTTAGGTTAAGGCGGTTATGACAGGGGCGGAATACACAGTCAACAGAAACCCTGTCACCAGGTCATTACGACCACATGAAATTATTATTATAGTTCCTACTGTTAGAAACGACCGAGCGTGGTGGTGTAATGGATAGCGTTCTGGCCTCGTATTCGGGAGGACGGCGGTTCGAATCCCCGTCCGGGCATCCAGATTTGGGTTTTCCATGGTTTCCCAAATCACTCCAGGCAAATGCCGGGATGCTTCCTTAAAAAGGCCATGGCCGAATTCCTTAACATTTCTTGCCCCCATCCTTTCCCGTCTCTAAGACCTCGCTGTTGAGAGACAAAGCAGTAAAAAAAAAAAAAAATGTTAGAAACGTATGGAAGTACTTTTTTATGTTATATTGATCCCTCAGCAGATATTTTCCATTAAGTAAATTGTAATAAAATGTAAATTAAAAAAAAATGTTCGTTTGTCCTTAATTTCAACTCACCGAAAGTCTTTACCAATTACTTTTGAATTTTCAAATCGACGAAAACGTTTTTGCCTTCATTAGTGAATATTAATTTTACAACATTAGAGAGTTTAGAATAACATTGGTCCAACGTACTATAACTACTGAGTCACAGCAACGCGTGATTGGGTCAGCTAGTTTTGTTATAAAATTTTGAAAACTAACCAACTGGTGACAGACATATAGCCTGTGTAAGTCCCTGTAATATTATATTGGTCGTTTAGGCTTTGATTCTCTGTCACAATGTGTATGATCTACTCAAATTTCATGTACAGACAACTTAAATGTAGATTTGTGCTGCACCAGACTATTATTTTGTGCTTAGCTAAAAGTTTTGGAAGTTGGTTCTATTCGTGAGACTCGTTCAATGGTATATTGGTATGGTGATACCTTCCCCATCAAATTATTCCAACTCTGTGCAGTATGGAACACCTTTTATGCTTTCTACTTCCAATTCTAGCAATATAATTTAAAGTACATGTGGATTAAGTCACAAGCAACAGCTAGTCATATTGTTGGGAATATGTTTGTAAACTCTGAATAAGAAACAAATGAGTGAAATGATCCTTGTTCTCTCCCTTACTTAGTTACTAACTTACTTACTAAAACACACTTTTCCTTAAAATTGATTATAAAAGGGACAAAAACAAAGTTTTTCAAAAATAAATATAGGGTTTGGTTACTTTTCAAAATAGAGAACCAGAAATTGGTTATTAATTTCTCTCTCTCTCTCTTTGCTTCTGTCTTTACTCCATTTTGACGTCAGAGGTGGGAAAGAACTGGAGTCAAGGAATGGGAATGAATTCGGTTATGGCCTTTGGAAGGAACCATCATGGTATTCACCTGGAGTTATTTCGGGAAACCATGGAAAACCCTAATCTGGATGACCAGGCGGGGATTCAAACCCACAATCTCCCAAATGCGAGACGTTATCCCTCGCCCACCACACTCGGTGATAAAAAATTATCGATTGGTGTAATAAATGAAGATTAACTGAACCAAAAATAAAAGTATTTCAGTTAAGTTTAAATAGACTAATTAGAAACTTAAACCAATATGTTAAATTATCCTCCCTGAAAATTATTAAACTTATATTAATAACGAAGGAAAGGGAAACTAACCCACCACATACCAAAGTGGACTGCTGCGATGGGAGGGAACACTTGTGCTGACAAACAAATACACAATGTTTCAGTATCTGCCTTCTTCAGTGGTAGATAAATGGGTCATTAGACTCCATACGTGTGTACACAACGAATGTCACCCAATGACTAATTGGGTAGTGGGGGAAGGGTGAGGGAATGGCTAAGGAGTGGACTATCGATATATCGGCAATGTCTGAGATAATTGCAGGCAATGGTAATATGAACATATATAGCAAGGGTACAGTATAGATGCAAAAAAGTGATGGTTTAATTGGTTGGATTTTAACGGTGGTTAAGAACAGGTGGGTGTCTGGTATCCAGGATATTCTGGGACACTAGTTTTCATCTCCGGAGATCTGCTGCAGTTGTGCTGTCAGGGAAAACTGACTGCTCTTACAGTAAAACAGTCATTGAGATTGTTGGAATCATGGCTATTGGCATGTTCTGGTATTGGAAGGTACAACTTGCATGTGTGGACTGTTTGTTTGAGGCCATTCATTTTAACTGTGAGTTGCTGTGTGGTGAGGCCTATGTAGGAACTAGTGCAATGGCGACAATGTAGTTGGTATGTAACGTGAGTTGTTGAACAGGTGGCATGTCCAATGATGGGGAAAGTTTCCCCTGTGGTGGGATTGGAATATGTAGTGGTGGGTGGAAGCATGCTGCAGGTTTTACAGCGGGGTCTATTGCAAGGATAAGATCCATATGGTGCTTTTGGAGAATCTGATGGAGGGTATTTGTGGACTACAATAGTCATAAGATTGGGTGGTCTGCTAAAACATGCACGGGGGACACTGGGTAGAATTTTTGGTAGGAGAGTGCATTTCTGGAAAGGAGCGAAGGAAGTCATACCTCTGTCCAAAGATATGGTTGATGGACTCGAGGCCAGGAGAGAACTAGGAGACAAAGGCAGAGCTATGGTTGGTTTTTGTAGGAGACAAGTGAGAGTGGTTATATGGAGGGTGGTTGATCGCGCAGGTGATCTGTTTAAGTACAAGATCCCTGGGGTAACAACGGGAAATAAAGGCTTTGGATAGGTTCTGTGAGTACTGATGGAGGGAATGAGCATCAGAACAAATGCGACTTCCACGGATGGCAAGCCTGTATTGGAGGGATAGTTTGGTATGGAATGGGTGGCAGCTATCAAAGTGTATATATTGCTGTAAGTTAGTAGCTTTGATGTAGACTGAGGTATGAAGGGCACCATGCTTGAACGTGATGTCAGCATCAAGTATTGTGATGTGCAAGCAAGAGTAGGTCCAGGTTAAATTGATGGAAATGTTGCTACTGTTAAGGGAATGGAGGAATTCAAGGAGGCAGTTTTCGCTATGGGTCCAGATCGTAAATATGTCATCTATGTATCTGAACCACACAATGGGTTTAAAGGGAGTATTTTTCAGGAAACGTTCCTCCACATGACCAAGGAATAAGTTGGCATAGGATGCGGCCATGCAGGTGCCCATGGCGGTACCGTGGATTTTACTTTTACTTTAGAATTAAAGGTAACGAAATTCTTGGAGAGAACTATATGGGCCAAGGTTGAAAGGAAGTATGTACTAGGCTGGCCTTGAACATTTTTCCGGCCCGCGAGATTGATCACACTTTTACAAAATATTTGTTATATTTCATTTTTAGTGTTATATATTTATTCACAATGTGCGTTTGGTATCACTGTTACTATATTATCTATGAATACATGTAAGAATAACAGTAAACACAATAATAACTCATGTTTCAATTTTTCACTCCAAAAAAATGTCTCTAGTGGGGATAAATAATTTTATATGGGGTCTGCGGAGTTATGATGAACTTCCAAAGTGGCCCGCAAGATCATTTGGGTTGGCCATCCTCGGCATAGAGGGAACTTGCATTAATGGAGACCAGGAAGTGCGGATGGTGGATAGTCGTTCCAGGAAATGTGGAGTGTCTTTCATGTAGGAGAGATTTTGTAAAAAGGGTTGGAGATGTTGATCCACTAAAGCTGAAATCCTTTCAGTGGGCGATCCATATGCCACAACCATACGTCGCCCAGGATTACCAGTCTCGTGGATCTTAGGAAGAAGATACAGTGCGAGTGTACGAGGATTCTGGAGAGTCAGGAGGGAGATGGACTGAGGAGAGAGGCCTTGCAGGGGCCCTTGTGTGTCTTAAACTTATATCAATAAGAAAAGAAAGGGAAATTACCCACCACATACCAAAGTGGACGGATGCGATGAGAGGGAACACTAATGTTGACAAACAACTACACAATATTTCGGCATCTGCCTTGTTCACAAATAGAAAAACGGGCCATTAGGCTTGGAATGTGTGTGCACAACGAACGTTACGCAATGACTAACCGTGTAGTGGGGGAGGGGGGGGGGGACGGCTAAGGAGTAGACTATCGATATCGGTATGCAATGTCTGAGATAATATATTGGCAGGCGATGGTAAAATTAGCAAATGTAGTAATGGTACGGTATAAACATGGGGGGGGGGGGGGGGACGGAAAGGTAGTGATGGGTTAATTGGATTTTAACGGTTGTTAAGTCCAGGTGGGTGTCTCGTATCCAGGATATTCTGGTACGCTAGTTCCCATCTCCAGAGTTCTGCTGCAGTGGTGCTGTCAGGGAAAACTCTGACTGCTCTCACAGTAAAACAGTCGTTGAATTAACCCATCACTACCTCCCCCCCCCCCCCCCATGTTTACACCATACCTTTACTACATTTGCTCATTTTACCATCACCTGCCAATATATTAAATATATTATCTCAGACATTGCATACCGATATCGATAGTCTACTCCTTAGCCGTTCCCTCCTCCCCCTCCCCCACTACACGGCTAGTCATTGCGTAACGTTCGTTGTGCACACACATTCCGAGCCTAATGGTCGTTTTTCTATTTGTGAACAAGGCAGATGCAGAAATATTGTGTAGTTGTTTGTCAGCATTAGTGTTCCTTCTCATCGCATCCGTCCACTTTGGTATGTGGTGGGTTAATTTCCCTTTCTTTTCTTATTTATATCGCCTAGAAGCCGCTTCCATTTTCCTTAGTTGCATTAAACTTATATCAGACGTATGAAATAGCAATAACATAACAACAAGCAGTAAAGTATAAGTTTCCAAAATTTATTAACATTTGCAATGAGAAAGTACTATTCCAGTTATCAGCTTTTTCATCATCCCAGTTGCTCAGCATCTATGATGAGAAGTTTCTGGGTTTGATTTCCAACACCAGCTAGAACTTCTGCAGGCTTCTATTGTGAATTATCTCTGGCAATTTTTTGTGTTTTGTGTGGTTTTTGGTGCCAAAAAATGATTAGAAATGGGAAAAGATGGGTGGGAAAAAGAACGGAAAGAAATTCACCCATCGCCTTTTTTGAAGGTACCACCCTGGCATCAATCTAGAGTAATTTCAGGGAACCATGAAATTTGGATGGCCAGATGGAGATCTCAACCCACATCCTCCCAAATGCCAGGATCCATCAGGCTTGGACAGCAAAACATGTTTTTGCTTGCTAAGTAAAGTTTGACTAAAAGAAGTCCAGAACAAATGAACTGTACATTCTACATCTCACTCACTAGCCTAGTATCCAATCAAGCTTTGCCTTTTGACCAAGATAGGTTTTTTTATCCATTTCTTAAAGCCACATTAGTGCCAAACAGTCAATGTTCTGTATAGGTACCACCGACAGTATTTAGGGAATCCACTCTCAGTTACATTGAGAAGAAAAAAAACATGATCTTATACAAAAAGGGATTTTTTCTGCAGCTTGTATTTCAGGAAGTTCAGTTTGTGAAAGTACTATAAGCCTCAACAAACAATTAAAAATCAATTTTCAGTATCCTATTATACCAATGAGAAATGGCTGTAATAAGTTCCTTATGTTCTGAAAAACTCAAAGACTCCTCCAACCAGTGTATAAATCTGTTGAAAAAAAAGATGTAAAAGTATTTAAGTAATATGAGAAAAATGACTGCATAGCTGGTGGTGTTTGATATGTTGATGAAATTAATAGCCACATGTGCATTTGTGACCAAAACTCTTTAGGATTTTTTTTCTTAGGGCTTTACACCTTGTGAAGGTCATTAGAAGCGGGAGAGGATTGTGGAAAAGGAACGGTAAGGAATCAAACACAGATTTTAAAGAATCAGCATTTCCCTTGTGATTTCAAGAAACCATAGAAAACCAAAATCTGGAAGGCTATGTCCTTCCGAATGCCAGGCTTAAGCATTACAACCCACCCAATGGGAACTCTTCAGGGGCACTATATAATTACAAGAAGAACATGTACTGACATACCTTTGGTGTTGCTACAGCAACTGAAATATCCACATAGTCTCTGTAAACAATTTCATTTCCATCTATAACTGCATTCACAACTGGTTGGTCTTGTAAGGCATAAGCTGATGCCTTCACAAAGGCAGACATGAACCCAAACTTAAGGCCATACTTCTTCTGGAAGGCTTCTAAATGCTGTTTTCTGAAGTCCATTATGTTCCTAATGAAGAAAAAGTCTGAGCTTTAGAGAAAAATTATCAGTTTTTGGCAAATAACTCCTTTAAAAAATCATTTTATTGTTGTTAATTTAAGACTGCTTCAGACACTTTTGGTCAATAATTTTCTCATACAACTTCAGAGGTCAAGAATTTTTTTAAAATAATCAGTGTTTTTGTTCTACCTGAACAGTAACGAAATATACAAGGTTACATTAGGGAGTCACAAACTATGAAACATGCCACACAATTTATAGAGCTAATTATACATGTGGAAAAACTCAATAGGCTGCTTCTGATTTAATGGCAATTATTATTCACAGATCTGTGGTGCAATTGTTTTCAAAGGTACTTTCTTCTGGCAATGTTATTGGTCAAAAGCAAAATCTGAAGCAACAGATCAACTAAATGAAAAAAGAAAATTAAAAAGCAGAACATATGAATATAAGTTGCAGCTGAATGATAAAGGGGGAAGTGCAAAGATTAACATTTGATTGCTACTCACCATGTTAAATTAAACACCTTTCTTTTAAAAAAAAATTGTAACTGCTCAAGACCTAATAAATCATGAATGTATTTACTGCAATGAATAGTTTAAAGTAGACATGACTGCTGCCAACACTTGCTATGGCCAAAGAAAGGACAGTCACTTTAAAGAAAAACAATATGCATTAAATCTTGTTTTTGAAGAATGAAGATAGAAAACTGTCACTGAAGCTTCAGTTTCAGACATTGTAAAAACAAGGTACTGAAATACACCTCTATTACATGCACAGTTAAAAATGGCACCATCATGGATACAAACTGTCATGTAGTTTAAACTGCAGGAGGAATTGTACACTAATAAGAATGAAAGAGAGAGAGAGAGAGAGAGTTGCCAAAACTTGGAGAAATTTGACTTTATGGTACACATAAAATATTTTTGAGTTATCTGCAAATAGTTCGATGTGTAGAAAATAAAAATAGGATTTTGGCTATATAAGGATTAAGTTGCCAGAGAAAAACTTTAACCAAAAAGAAAAAAAAAAAAGTCAAGAAGACTGCAGTTACAGTTGATAATATGACTGATTTCTCTATTGAGGTGTTCTCTATTGAAATATAATATTAGTGCGTTATCTTGTGAAAACTGAAGATGCAGTTTGGCACCATGTAGGTAAACCATTATGATATTTGTAAAAAAAAAAAAAAAAAAAAAAAAAAAGTGATAATGTGTATTGAATCTTAATTCCTTATGTGGTGTAATGTTTCTATGAATCTTATTTTATGGTTATAGCTAGGGTTTGGATCTATATGACCAAAACAGAAATATGCAGGCAAATATGACCCTAAAAACGGGTAAATATGACCTAAAAATTGCAAAATATGACCAAACATTTAAATTTACGTCAAAACACGCTCAATTATATATTATTTATTTTATCTAATACTGTTGTTTTCATGTAGACAGTGTAATTTGCTTCCGTGCATTTACTACACCATTGGGAAATTAAATTTTAAATTGTTTTGTTGAAGTCACTTTCATTTAAGATAATTTGCAGAATAGAACTCTTTCATCTCTTCTAAAATACTCCTCTCTAAATTCCCTTATGTCACTTCACACTTTCGTAAAAATTTATTTTCGGTTATGTGGTAGATCCACTGCAGATTTAACGATGACTGAGGATATTGCATTGAGATATTGATTGACGCAGATCTACACAGGCATACTTCTGCTGCATTTTTGAGGTTAAAAGGCGGGCGGAACATTACGCTTAGAAAGGTGACAACAGTGTATAACTTTAATTCTTGACTGGTGAATTCTGACATCAGTGAAAATGAGTCCCCCCCCCTGTTTAACACAAGTACAGAAGTTCTGTGAATAATCTTAATTTCTTCTTGTCTGCCTTTAATGAATTCTTGGTACTATTAAAAAACTACCAGATTTTTCCTCAAAATATGACCATATGACAAATATTATCGTTGTTGTTGTTGTTTTTTGGGCGCGTCAACAACTGGGTCATTAGCGCCCTAACAGTAACATGGAATAATAATGTGGTTAAAACATAAATCAACCGTCGCCTGCATGGCCGACTGTAAAGGGGTCGGCCATACAGACAGCAGAATAAAATAGTAAAATGCAAGCTAGAAAATCACCTGCAGGACCGACTGTAAAGAGGTCGGCCATGTGAATGGCGAAATAAATAAAAAATACAACACTAAAATGATGGCTGCAAACTGGCCATAAATATAAAATCCATGAAACTGGCTGGTTGGTTGTAAGAGGGCCAACCAGCTTTATCAAACACTAAAACACCGTTCAACTGGCTGGCTGTAAAGGGGCCAGCCAGATATAGAATATCAAACTCAAAAGAAACATTTACAATATTCTATATGCATTGGTGGTTGTAGAGAGACCACCAATCCATTATAAAACCTAGGCCGAGCTGCCCAGAATTTTAGGGGCAAGACCGGCCATATTATAAAATTTTAAAACCTTTACCACATTGTCATTGTTCAAAATAACAGACAAATCGTTAGCTAAGCCAACATCTGCCCTTACGTTTAAAAACAGAACACAGTCAGTTAAAATGTGGCACACCGTCAAAGGTACACCACAAGCATCGCATTCCGGAGGGTCCTCTTGGCGCAGAAGGAAACCATAAGTCAGAGGACAAAGCCCTACACTGAGGCGAGTAAGGAGAACCTCATCCCTCCTCACCCACTGGAAGGAGCTGCTCTACGGCTGAACAGTCGGTTTGACCAGCCGGAGCTTATTATGCTCTACCTCCAGCCACTGCCTCTGCCATTCCTCAATAAAACTTATCTTTGCTACCAAGGAAAGGTCTAACTTTGGGACCAGAGCAAAGTCGGTTTGCACCTTGACGCAGGCTAACTTGGCAGCTGCATCGGCTGCCTCGTTCCCCCTGATTTCCACATGGCCTGGTGCCCAGCAGAATAAAACCTCCTTCCCACAGGATTGGAGGGAAAGGAGGGCGTCCTGGATGTCCAGGACTAGACGGTCTGCTGGGTACATGGTTACTAACTCCTGAATACAGCTGAGGGAATCACAGCATATGATGTACTTCATGTCACGGCATACCTTCATTTGCTGGAGCGAACTATAGCAGGGCATAGCACTCCGCAGTGTAAACGTTGTACCTGCTATCCAGCTTGTATGTGTATGTCACTTGAGGAAACACTACGGAGCAGCCAACTCCGTTAGCCTGCTAAGACCCACCCGTGTATACCGGGGTAAAACTGTGATACTGATTTAAAACATCGTTAAAAATATTCATAAATACCCTGTCAGCGATAAACAGCTTACTGTACTGTGACAGGTCTAAAATCATTCTGGGCCTCTTTAAAAGCCAGGGAGGAGATTTAATCCAACCCTGGTTATAAAAAGCTGGCACTCTACGGCGATTAGCATAAAGCTGTCCATAGTTTTGCCTCATTACAACGTCGTGCATGGGACTACCAGGAGTTGCGGCAATATGTACATAGTGTCGCACCATGAGGAGAGGCCACCACGTGGAAAGCGGCAGCTCGCCAGACTCGTCACAAATGCTGGGTATTGGGCTAGTGCGATAGGCACCTGTAGCGAGCCGGATTCCTGCATTGTGGACACTATCTAAAATGCATAGATAAATGTCCTGTACCGAACCATATACAATGCAGCCATACTCCAGCCGCGACCATACAAAGGCTCTGTAAAATTGTAGTAGGCAGGAGCGATCAGCGCCCCACAACCTGCCACACAGACATTTTAAAAGATTAAGAGCTTTCAAGGCCCTGGCTCTCACATCTTTAAGATGCGCAAGCAGATGAGCCTTGTGTCTAAAATGAGGCCCAGAAAGCGAACAGTATCAGTAAATTTTAAAACAGTGTTCCTCAAGGTAAGGTGGTGCTCAGCTAAAAGGCTTCTGCTACGAGTAAAAACTATACACCAGGTTTTCTCAGCAGAGAAACAAAAACGGGTGTGCACTGATCATTCATCCAGCCTGTTCAGCAC
>JARYHS010010179.1:0-12863 GCA_031002005.1 Vandiemenella viatica
TTAAGGAACATTTTGCGCTCTCCGAAGGATGACCTAGCCCTCTGTACACCAGGAGTTTATAGCATTCTGTGTCTATGCAGAAAGAAGAACATCGGGCAGACAGTACAGTGTATTAGGCAACGTTGTTTGGAATATGGCCGACATGTTAGCCTGGGGGTAAAAGGACAAATCCGTGGTGGCAGAACAGTTTGTAACAAGGACACGGATTCGATTTCGCATCAACCAAGGTGCTGGCACATACTAGAAGCTTCTGCAACAGCGTAATTAAAAAGCATTTGAAATTAGCCTCGTGTTTGATTTGGTTAGCCGGAAAAGGGCACTTGACACTAAAAAGGAAACTATGAAACCTAAATCTACAATGATAGAGTAAGTTGAAAGGATACCGAAAATCAACTTTATTTGTTGGATAAGCGTTAAAACATATCAAGTTTAGTAAAATAAAAATGCAAAAAGAACGTTGTTAGTCATGTGATACAAAACATCAATCAGAGCGCATAAAGTCACATATCAGCTTGTGCTAGTTTAGCTCCCAAGTTTAACAGTCTTTTGACAATCTGTGTGTCATATATTTAAGGTTTTAGTGTAGGTTATAAATCAATTAAACTACATATATTTAAAATGGAAGTAAGATTCACCAAGGAAAACAGCTCCAATTTGCCCAAAATTGATGTGACAATGGTGGGAATATTTTTTGCAGCAATTTACGTTCATCAGAATTCCGAAACATTAAAACGTCCAAGTTAATATATCTATTCTGTTAAGCATTTTAACATATTGAGACAAAACGTTAGAATATAAGGTATTTTAAAAGTGTATGTGTTTGTTAAGGATCGGTAAAACAAATCTCTAATTTGTGATTTTAGTCAGCATGTTTACATTTTGAATAAGAATTTTATTGACTTAAAAAATATATTATATGATTGTTGTTGTGTAGGGATATTCACTAAACATCGATGCATCGTATTCATTTGATGTTTACCTTACGATGCATGGGATTGATTCGATGTTCTGACAAATAATTTTTCTATTCGATGCATCAATTTTTTTTTTATAAAAACACCAAACAAAAAAACCTAACTCTGGCTAATAATGTCAAAAATAAAATAAATAAATGAGAAGATTACTAAATTTATTTAAGATTAAATTAAATCATTTTAATTTGAAGTAACTATCATTAACAGGTGGTGACACCTGTGAGCAACTAGCAGGATGTAATGACGCTGAAGATTAAATTTTCTTGGGGTTAGGTATCCGGTTCGCAAGAGTGAATGAATAAAATCAATTTATTAGGTTCACTCTTACTGTTTGCCGATGTTTACTGTGAATCGAAATAAGATATTATTACTCTAAAACAACGCTGCACAACCCCACCCGTCCCTGCCAGTGTATTTGAATTTGCCTGCAAACAGCAGCGGACTAGAATGTGCTAGCTCAAATACCTCTGCAAAGGTCTCATTGATGTGTTTTACCCTTTGATTATAATTAAAAAAAACCTCTGCCAAGGTCTCATTGATGGTTTTTACATTTTGATTTTAATCAAAGTGTGTTACTTATATCTTTTTTATATTTATGTTGTTGTTGTTGTTATTTAAGTTTTAGGGTGCGTCGACGACGGGGTCATTAGCGCCCTAACAGAAACCAAGCGTGACAACGTGGCAAATTTGCCGACTGTAAGGGGGTCGGCCACAGAGACAGCACAATAAAATACTAACATACTAACTTATAATACCGTCTGCGTGGCCGACTGTAAAGTGATCGCCACATAGAAGGCAACATAAAATATAAAACTGAGACTAGAATATAAAATTACATACGTTAACTGGTTGGCTGTAGAAAGGCCAACCAGTGAAAAAACGAAGTTAGCTGGCTGGCTGTAAAAGGGCCAGCCATATAAGCAGAGTCAGAAGTAAAAACAGTAACTTGGATTGGTGGTTGTAAACGGCCACCAATCCAATCTAAAACCTAGGCCGATCTGCCCAAAATTTTTGGGACAAGACCGGCCAAGCTGCAAAACTTTAAAACCTTAGCCACGTTGTCACGGTCATCGTTTAAAATAAGGGACAGATCGTTGGCTAAGCCAACGTCTGCCCTTAATCTAAAAACATACACATTCGGTTAAAATGTGGCGTACCTGTCAAAGGTACGCCACAAGCATCACATTCCGGAGGGTCCTCTCGGCGGAGAAGGAAACCATGTGTCAGAGGACAGTGCCCTATTCGGAGGCGAGTAAGGAGAACCTCATCCCTCCTCGCCCGCTGGAAGGAGCTGCTCCACGGCTGAACGGTCGGTTTGACCAGCCGGAGCTTATTATGCTCAACTTCCAGCCACTGCCTCTGCCAAACATCAAAAACAAATCTCTTCGCCGCCGAGGCAAGGTCTGACTTTGGGACCGGTTCAAAGTCGGTTCTGACCTTGTCGCAGGCTAACTTGGCAGCTTCATCAGCTGCCTCGTTCCCTCTGATTCCCACATGGCCCGGTACCCAGCAGAATAACTACCTCCTTTCCACGAAGATTGAAGGGAAAGGAGGGCGTCCTGGATGTCCTGGACTAGACGATCTGCTGGATACATATTTCCTATGGCCTGAATACAGCTGAGGGAATCACAGCATATGATGAAACAACTTATCGCGCATTACTTTCATATGCTGGAGCGACTTCAGCACGGCATAGCACTTCGGCAGTGTAAAACGCTGCACCTGCCGTCCAAGTTTGATATGTGTAAGTCGCTCGAGGGAACACGACGGAGCAGCCAACTCCGTTAGCCTGCTTAGACCCATCCGTAATACCGGGGTAAACTTATGATGCTGGTTTAAGACATCTCTAAAAATTCTGATAAAAACATTATCCGCGGTACACAGCTTGTTGTACCGCGATAATTCTAAAATCGTTCTGGGCCTCTTTAAAAGCCAGGGAGGAGATTTACTCCAACCCTGGTGATAAAAAGAAGGAAGCTCGAATCCGTATTGTTCTAAAATAGCCTTTGTACGGTAGCTGAACGGTTTAGTGGCTCTATGCCGGTTGGTATAGAGCCGCTCGTAGTTAGGATGGCAAACTATGTCGTACACGGGACTGCCAGGTGTTATGGCAACGTGGAGGTAGTGTCGCACCATGAGGAGTTGCCGGCGGATGGTAAGCGGCAGCTCGCCCGAGTCAGCACAAATGCTGACAATAGGGCTGGTGCGATATGCACCTATGGCGAGCCGAATTCCAGCATGGTGGACACTATCCAATATACGCAGATAACTGTCCCGTGCCGAACCATAGACTATACAACCGTATTCCAACCGTGACCGTACAAAGGCTCTGTAAAATTGTAGCAGGCAGGAGCGGTCAGCGCCCCATGACCTGCCACACAGACATTTTAAAAGATTAAGAGCTTTTAAGGCCCTGGCTCTCACATCTTTTAGATGCGCAAGCCAGTTAAGCCTTGTGTCAAAAATGAGGCCCAGAAATCGAACAGCTATCACTAAAACTTAAAACGGTGTTCCTCAGGGTAAGGTGAGGCTCTGGTAAAAGGCTTCTGCTACGAGTAAAAAGTACACACCGGGTTTTCTCAGCGGAGAAAACGAAAACCGGTGTGCACTGACCATTCGTCCAGCCTGTTCAACGCGAGCTGCAACTGCCGCTCAGCACTTCTCAGGCTGGACGATACGATAAAAATTAAAAAGTCGTCCACATATAAGGAGTACCGTAGGGGACTCCTTATAATGGCTGCTATGCTATTAATAGCGATGGCAAAAGGCGTAACGCTTAAAACTGACCCCTGAGGGACACCGTTTTCCTGAATAAAAAGATCAGACACTTCACTACCGACTCGGTACCGGAAGCAACGACCAGATAAAAATGATTTTAAAAAACGGGGCAGGTTACCCCTAAAACCCCATTCATGTAACTGTTTTAAAATAACATGCCGCCAGGTAGTATCGTAAGCCTTTTCAAGATCGAAAAAAACACCCACAAGGTGTTGGCTGCGGATGAACGCATCCTGTATTGCCGCCTCCAGGAGGATCAGGTTGTCCAAGGTGGAACGGAACTTCCTGAATCCACACTGAAAGCGGCTCAGGAGATTACGGGATTCAAGACACCAGACGAGGCGGCGATTCACCATCCTCTCCAGTGTCTTCCCCACGCAGCTAGTCAAGGCAATACTACGATAACTACCTGGCAACAATTTGTCCTTGCCAGGTTTTAAAATGGGAATTAATGTTGCTTCTTTCCACGAGTCGGGGAAGTGTCCTCCGGTCCAAATATCGTTAAAAATATCTAGAAGGTACTTTTTAGCATCCTTACTGAGATGCCTCAGCATCTGGTACTGGATCAGATCAGGCCCTGGAGCAGTGTCATTTGCGCTGTTCAACGCTGACTCTCCAGCTCCCAAGATGTAAATGGGCAGTTGTAGGCTTCTGTATTCGACGAATCGAAGCACAGCGGGCGCCTCTCGGCAGCGACTCTTCGTCGCTGAAACCGAGGGTCAAAGTTATCGGACGAAGTGATGGCGGCGAAGTTCTCCGCCATCAGCTGCGCTATGCTTCGTTCGTCAGTAATAATACGTCCATGATCCAGTAACCCAGATACTGGTGCGCGGGAGTACCTTCCAGATATACGGCGAATGGACTCCCATACTTTCGACGAAGGTGTGGAACGATTGATAGTGCTCACAAAGTTCTGCCATGACCTCTTCTTACTCTCCTTAATAACACGGCGCGCCTTAGCTCTGGCTATACGGAACGCTGCCAGGTTGTCGGATGTAGGATACAACCTAAAACGCCGCAACGCCCGTCTGCGACCCTGAATAGCGGAACGACATTCGTCGTTCCACCAGGGGACGGGCGTCCTTCGCAGCGTTCCGGAGCTTTTCGGCATGGAAACGTCAGCTGCACGGTGAATCACTTCCGTGAAGTGATTCACCTTCTCTTGTATACTGCCTACAAGTTGTCAGTTGTACAGAGCGGCAATAGAGTTGCCAATCTGCACAACTGACGTTCCATTTGCGCCGGTTATTTCCTCCTCCACGATCGCACTCGACGTGCAACCAAATAGGGAAGTGGTCGCTTCCATGTAGGTCGCGATCCACCTCCCATAGCACGGAGTCCTGCGATTGAGGGAGAACACAAGGAAAGGTCAATGGCAGAAGACGTACCGGTAGCAGTGGTGAAATGAGTCATTTGCCCTGTATTCAGGATACAAATTTCCTCCTGCTCCTATCAATCTACCAATCACTCGGCCCCGGGGGCAATCGGTGGTGGAACCCCACAACGCACTGTGGGCGTTGAAATCTCCCAAAAGGAGAAAGGGCCGAGTGAGTTGTCGTGTAATGCCAACCAGGTCGTCGTAGTCGACGGACAAACTGGGTGGCAGATAGACAGAGCATACGGTCAGTTGTATTGGACCGTGTATTTTCACCGCTACTGCTTGTAGATGAGAGGTGAGAGCGACGGGTTCGGAGTGGACAGTGTTCCGAACAAACACGGCCACTCCGCCCCTTCGCTCGATCACCCTCGGTATCGTCCTTTCGGAATATGTCATAACCTCTTAGCACTGGCTGATGTTGTGGTCTAAAGTGTGTCTCCTGGAGACAGAGACACAATGGATTAGACCGTGCTAAGAGCTGGACTTCCTCTTTGTGAGCCTGAAAACCGTTTACGTTCCACTGAAGTATGGGAGCCATTCTACCTATTTAAAACCACCCCCCCCCCCGGATCGGGTGGGTCTTCCTTCTCTGATAGTGCTGAGGAACTGGAACAAGGTTACGTCCACCAGCATGATATCGTCTTCGGTGTCCGAAGACGATTTTCGTTGTGAGGCCTCGGAGTCTTGCGGAATTTTTCATTCCGCCGAGGCCTGTTCCCCTTCTTCTCCTTTCCAGAGGGGATCTGGGAGGAGAAGTCGGAGGGGAATTTCACAAACATTAGTGGGGTCCATGAGCTTAAATTTCGGACCCCTAACCTTCTGCACTGTTTGCCATCCGCTACCTGGCAGATGGCGTTGGCCGTTACAGCTTCTGTTGGAAATGCTGTTCCTGCTTCAGGGGCCGCTTCTGCTGTTGCAGAGGGACCCACTGCTGTAGCGGATGGCAGTGTCTTTGCTGGTGGACTTGCTGAACCTTGCTGTCGATGTGGTCGATAGTTGTCAGAGTATTGCTACCGACGTGCGAGGTCCTAGGTGTAATGACCTTGATGGGTGTGGCACCACATCTGCACTGACATGAGCACATTGGACTTGTGCCCATGTCCGCAACGGACGTCTGGGTAGCAATACTTTCTTTCCTGACGGGAGTTGATAACGTCTTCGCGAAGCTGGTAGCGAAGACTGGTGGAGCCAGAGCCTTATATTCGTTTCTTGGCTTCGCCATAAGAAATCCGCTCTTTCGTTTTCAACTCCTGTATCTTTTTTTTCCTCCAGATACAATCGACACTCTCTGCTCCAGGCTGGATGTGCCCCGGAGCAGTTGACACACACCTGTGGGAGCGTGCAGCTAGTGCCTGGCTCATGAGCCGCCTTTCCGCACTTCCCACAGGTGGGGTTGCCCTTGCAGGTCGCCGTCGTATGACCGAACCGCTGGCACTTAAAGCAGCGCATTGGGTCCGGTACATACGGGCGAATATTCAAGTTCAAATATCCTGCCTTGATGTTTTTGGGCAACGTCGGAGTGTCGAACGTCAGGACGAAGGTGGCTGTCTTCTCAAGACTGCCGTTAACCCTTCGTTTAATCTGACGAACCTCGACCACATGTTCTGTTGACCACTCCTTAAGGAGTTCCTCGGTCTCTAAATCCATAAGGTCCCTGCTGGTGATGACACCTTTACTTGAATTTAGAGTTTTATGGAGTTCGCACTTCACTGCGAACTCCCCGAGCTTCTCGCACTTAAGGAGTTGGACAGCCTGCCTCTGGGTGGATGTTTCCAAAAGCAGTGTCCCATTCCTCAGCTTTTTTACAGATTTGAGGGTACCCGCAATACCCTCTAAACCTTTCTGAACATAGAATGGAGAGACCTTCTCAAAAGATCCCTCCACCCTTGTCATAATAACGAAGGCATTGTCAATAATACAACCCTTGCCGTTACTGTTGTTTACATCCGGGGGAGGGCTTTCAACCCTAGCCCGTTTGTATGAACTGGGTGTGTTTTTATTTACCTGCGACACACCCGGGCCGCAGGGGTTTTTTGGTTTTTTGTGAGTTGGAATTTTGGACCCACGAGTAAAAACCATTTAAAGAAGAAATGCTATTACAACAGGGGTGCGCAGGTGCCCCTGAGGTTGCACGTTAGCGGGTGGTTTGCCTCACCACTCATCCGCCTCCTCGGCACTGTGTCCGACCTTGAGGTTGAGGGTTTTTTTTATAGAGGTTTGTTACCGTCCTCGCGATCCGGGCGATGAAGCCAAGATCCCCGTTCTCCTAGGCACACAACGTTCCACCGCCACGCCCTACGGTGGTCGTTGAAGCATGGTAGGAGTTTACGGTGTGGGAAACTTGCGGCGCTCACAAGTTTCCAGCTCGGGCACCGCGGGTTCGCCAAACCCGTACCTGGCACTTGGGTACCAGGCCCCTGCGGGGTTTTATATTTAAATATCTACCGTAACTATATACAAGTATTATATTTCCCGCAGGCTAACTTAAAAAATAAAATTGTGGCCCATCTCCAAAATTGGTTGGACAGCCTTGCTCTAAAACAACTAAGTGTTACCTGATACTACTACGTATTTAGATATAAACCGGGTTAGGGCAACATCTGATTGACTATTAAGTTTATTTTCGAAGGCTGCTCAAAAAGTCAATCAACAAAGGAACAGAATTAAAAGAAAACGATTGAGTTAACTATTGTTTCTGTAAAGTTTGCCTAAACACTATTGGTGTTAAGTGGTTATAGACTTAAAATTAGTATTTTTATGCAGATTTAGACTTTAGTATTTAATGTCTGGTTTGTGTCTGGTATCGTAATAAAACATTTCTGTTAATCTCTAGTTTCTGTTTCACTCACAAAGCTACACCTCACACATACAACACTGATTAATCAACATGTTATCATAAAAAAAATTTTTTTAATGTTGGGTGAACGGTAACACTCTGGCCTCGCATTCAGGAGGGTGTCGGTTCGAATCCCTGTCCGGGCATCCAGATTTGGGTTTTCCATGGTTTCCCCAAACCACTCTAGGTGAATGTCAGGATGCTTTCCTTAAAAGGCCTTGACTGAATTCCTTCCCGTACTTCGCCCCCAGTCCTTTCCCGCCTCTATTGACATTGACGAAGTGTAAATCCAGAAACAAAAAAAGCATAAAATTAAACACAGTATTACAATAAAGCACTACACTGCTTGTATAGCATTACTGTGTGTTCACAAGTTCCGAACGATCTGCATCCAACTGGAAATGGTGAATATCAAACTATTGTCACATTTTCTCTTGGGGATTTTAAAGGAACAGGTAAGAGATAAATGAAACAACATTTGCCGACTAATATTGTTGGTTTTTATTTGTTGAGCTAAGAAAAACATAAAAGTATTCCATGTTGCAAAAACATCGATGTTTCTAAGCACATAGATGCAGGCAGGGTTCCGATGTTTTACAGCGAACAAAAACATCGATGTAATTTTTAAGTGGACACCCCTATTGCTGTGCAGAAGCTTGTGTAATTGTTAAGTGTTAATGTAATGGAAACAGACATGCAAATATTAACAGTCAACAACCATAGGAAAAACATGCTGACAATTCAAGAAAATTTTCTTATACAAAAGGCACTAAATGAAAGGGAAAATGTGATCAATGAAAACGTACATCTCATGAACCAGACATTATTTAGGGGTCTAAAATGAACTCGTATTCGCTATAGCAAAGGTAAAACAACCACATGAAGCAAAAAAATTAGGTTGGTAATACATGTCCCACAGACAGTTAGCATCTCTAACAATCAAACTTAAACAAAAGCTTGTTTCAGAAGTTACATTTGAAAAGAAATGTGTATAAATATACAAATACTGTTCTCAGGTGACTAGCCGAGTTATAGGAGTGTTATAATTACACAATATTTTAGAGCTCTCAATCGTTGGCGCCATCTTCTGGTGAAGTGAGGTCAGGAACGTGCAAAGTTGCTGAGCTAGACCAGACTCGTGGTGCTACACTGTGATTGGTCGGCTGTGGAACCAGTCGTAGCAGAGGTCAAATCTCGTTGCGAATTGAATCGATGCCAAGATGGGAGTTACGGCTAGATTCGATGTTCTTTTTCACATGGTATGTAGTGGACGGGCTGAAAGTCATCGATCGTTCGAAGATGATACCCGAAAACAATTCCTTCGCCATAAATTGCTTATCCAACTGATGCCCATTTCAGTCATAGATGCTGATGTGGTGTTGACATTGGCACATGTTACGGCTACGGAGGCCCATCGTTAGGAGAGTTTGGAGCACTGTGTGTTCAGACACACTTGTACTCTGCCCAGCATTAAAGTCCAATGTTGGTTCCACCACAGTTCACTTTTACCAGTCTGACAACTGTAATGAGGGGTGGCTGCCCAACCCTTCAACATTTGGACGTGGTTTCACATTGGTTTCACCACTTGTTGAAGACACTCACCACAGCAACCCTCGAACACCTGAAAAACATGCAGTTTCCAAAATGCTCGTGCCAAGCTTACAGGCCATCACAATCTCCTCTCGGTCAAAACAGATCGCGCACCTTGCCCATTCCTGACACAGATAGCATATTCACTGATGCTACATGCACCGTGCATGTATCTGACTAGCAGTCATTCCTCGTCAGGTGATGCTACTATCGCCTGGACAGGCTTATGTCAATAGTAGGTAGGTAGTCATAATTTTCTGGCTAATCAGTGTACATATCGGATTAATTATTACAAAAATGCTTGCTGCTGACTAATATTTCTTGTTAACTTATTAAATAAACTCTATGATGAATACTGATTGTTCATTACACACTTTCAACTGAATGATACAGCACTACTCCAATAGGTATTTCATAAGAGCAACATAAAACAGATACTCGTGATCAAGACGAAAATGGCTTATGCCACTAACACAGATATGGAAGAATAACAGCTTCTAAATGCTACAAAGTCAGACATTAATGGGACTCTTGCTGCTTCTGTTTTTTTGTACATTTTAAATTACAAAATACTTATATTAGTTCCTTTTCAAAATCCCTTACGTTTCCAATCATGAACTTGTTTCACGGTTGACAGTTTTTGGCTGCCTATCTATTGATATCACGAACAAAAACAGCATGGAGGCTAGCATTTTTAAGAGGATATTTAAATTGTATGATTTACACCCTTTTCTAAGGCACTTATTGATTTCATAAAATTGAAATAAAAATTCTAGTGGTTTATAATTACCAAAGGATCATAATATGCCACATTTTTTTAAAAAATGTGAATGTTACCTTGATGTAAATTGTTGATTTTTTTCAATCGAAAAAAAAAAAAAAAAAATCAGGCAACAGTCATTATGCATGGAATGATTTACTAAACTAGAAAGTAAAAGGTATACGAAGACAACCATCTTATTTGTATTGTTTTATCAATCCTAAAACTTATTCCACAGCCAGAAGGTTGGTTGGATCCTCCAAAAGGAAGCATACTAAGCCATTGTGCCATTCTGACTGCTTTGACAGTGTGAAATGCCTACGAAAAAAGGGAAAGACATGAGCCAAGCAGTAATGCTTACAAAGGCATACTTTCAGTTACATTAGACCCTTAGATGTGTTGGATGTTGAAGATACCTAGATTTCTTGCAGATGAAACCTGAAGTCTATGAGAATCTATGGAATTTAGTAAAGCCTTTATAGACAAGAAAGCTATATGATGCATGAAGCAGTGACCACAGAGGAAAGATTGTCACACTTCAATTTTTTGCCACTAGAAGGACATATGAAGATTTGAAGTATAGTGCTGCTACAAGTATATCACCATCAATTATGTCACCATGGACCCAGAAACTTGTGCAGCAATCTAGTTGCAGTTGATTTGATGCATCTGTTGTTTTTTTTTCCTTTTTTTTTTATTGCTGTCTTCCGACTGGTTTGACGCAATCCTCCATCCCTTCCTATCTTGTGCTAATCTCTTCATGTCTACATATCCCTTACAACCCACATCCTCAATTATCTGCTTCATATATTCTAATCTCTGTCTTCCTCTATAGTTCCTACCTTCGACTATTCCTTCCATTAACAAATTAAGCAATCCAGCCTGCCTCTTCTTTCTGTAAGCTTCTTTCACGAACTTCTTTCCTCGTTCATCATTTCCAAAACTCGTTCATTTCGTACTTTGTCTGTCCACTTAATTTTCAGGATTCTTCTGTAGCACCACATTTCAAATGCTTCAGTTTTCTTTCTTTCTGGTATTCCTAAAGTTCATGTTTCGCTACCATAAAGTGCTTTGCTCCACACATATAGTTTTAAAAAGTTCTTTCTAATCCCTAGATCAATGTTTCAAACTAAAAGATTTATCTTTTTCATGAAGGTTCTTTTTGCTAGTGCTATTCTCCTATTAACATCATTCCTGCTTCGTCCATCGGTTGTAATTTTTCTTCCCAAGTAACAGAATTCACTTACTTCTCCTATTGTATGCAATCCTATTTTTATATTTAATCTACTGTTATTGGTATCATTTCTGCTACATTTCATCACTTTTGTCTTGCTTTGATTTATATTCAGTCCAAAATCTTTATTCAGTATTTTGTCCATACCATTCAGTAACTTCTCAATATCCTCAGCTCGTTCTATTAACATGGCAATGTCATCAGCATATCGTAACAGACTGATTTTTTCTCCCTGAATACCTATGCCACATGAAAATTTTTCTTTTATTTCATTCATTGCTTCTTTCACATACAAGTTGAATATTAACGGAGACAGACTACAACCTTGTCTCACACCCTTTTTAACTGAAGAATGTCTCTAATGGTTCTCTACGTTTATTATAGCTACTTGGTTCTTATATAGTTTACAAAGTATTCTTTTATCTTGATATACCTGATTTCTTTAAAAATTTGAACATATTGTCCCACCTAACATTATCAAAAGCTTTTTCTAAATCAAAAAATGCCAAAAAAGTATCTTTGTTTTTCTTGATCCGCCCTTCAAGTATTAATCTTAAAGTCAGAATTGCATCCCTCGCACTGCGATTTCCTAAACCCAAACTAATCTTTACCTACCATCTTTTTTACTACCCTTTCCATCCTTCTGTATATTATTCTGGCCAGTAATTTTGAAGCATGTGATGTTAGACTAATGGTGTGATAATTCTCACATTTGTCGGCTTGTGCTTTCTTCGGAAGAGTGAAGATGATATTTTTTATTAAAATCAGTTGGAATTTCTCGTGTTTCATAACTTTTTGATATCAGCTTGAATAATCCTTTGATTCCTTCTTCTCCTAGGGATTTCAGAAGTCCTGCAGGGATCTCCTCAATTCCATTTGACTTATTTCCTTTCAAGTCATCCAGAGTTCTATTAAATTCTGCCCTCAAAACAGGATCTACTAAATCATCAACGTCCACATTGCCTTCCTTTTCCATTATGCTATTGTTCAAGTCGTCCCCATCATAAAGTTTCTCAATGTATTCCTTCCATCGGTTAGCTCTAACTTCCGAGCTTAAAAGAGGTTTCCCATCGGCAGCTTTAACGTTTATACCTCTTTTCACCATTTCTCCAAAGTTCTGTTTGATCTTCCTGTATGCCACATCTACTTTACCTATTACCATTTCCTTTTCTACTTCTTAACACTTCTCTTGTAGCCATTTTTCTTTTGCTTTTTTGCATTTCCTGTTTATTTGATTTCTAAACTGTCTGTATTGCTCTCTTCCTGCTTCATCCTGAGCAGTTTTGTGCTTCTATGTTCCATCAGTTTCAAAA
>JARYHS010010180.1:0-15002 GCA_031002005.1 Vandiemenella viatica
TATGTTTAAATTGTGACGCCGTCTGCGTAATTATTACAATTTTTATGCGTTGGACAGTCGCAGTAACACAACTGACAATTATATAATTCGGGTACAAATAGATATATTTAATTTGTCTCCACTAGCATAGGTTTTCTTTACTGGCTTTAAATCGCAAACACCAATTAAACGCTATAAGAATTTTCAAATTTCTGATGACTTTACAAATGATTATTTAATCAGTCCTGTCATTATTCGATATATCCTGATCGATCTGCATCAATGAGCCACAAGAAATAACAATGAAAGCGTTTTTCGTCTATTTAAGTTCTGGTAGCTCAGTGCCAGCCGGCCCTGGTAGCGTAGCGGCTAGTGAGCTTGCCTCGCGTTGCCAGGGTCGCCGGTTCGAATCCGGCCGAGGGCATGGGTGTTGTGTCCGTCCTGTGTTGTCCGCAATGAGAAAACGATAATATAGTACAGAAAAAACTCGAAGAAACAACGATAAACTTACAGATGGCTAAGACGGAAAAAAAATGAGAGCCATCTCTCTAAAAAAAAAAAAAAAAAAAAAAAAAAAAAAAAAAAAAAAAAGTGCTAAGCGCTTACTTTCAAAACGTTCGTTGCTCCTGCCGCGGCCACGAATCCCGGCAGGCGCAGGAATTTTGAGAGTTGTGTTTAATCATATGGGCTATGCCAGGACGCGTTAAGCTGTAGGTCCCAGAGAAAAGGAACTGGCCGTCCTACCTCGGACACAATAGCTTAGTATGCCTCCTTCTGGAGGATCCAACCAAGCTTCGGGTTGTGGACTAAGTTAAGTTTAGTAAGTTCCCAAGAAGAATCTGCTTTCGCCACATGAAATAGAGACAGCTGGAATCCCGACATTCAGATATTAAACTAGACGTGTTAAATGACTTGATGTTTTATCATTCTCAGCTTCCTCAAGAATTCATCTACGAAGGATCGCTGAACGTTCGCAGCAGCCGCGTTGTACAGTCGGGGACAGAATTCGAGAGACCCCTCGCCTTTCGATTATGCTTCGTTCTAGACACGAATACCGCATGGTACAGCATAACTGGTAGGTGGTACACTAAATTCATGATAAAATAGACCTCTCATACCCAGCACTTTACCCAAGACTAAAAATAATGAGCCCGCGCAGCAAGAAACTCGCAGACGCTCAGAGGGAAAGTTCGGAGTTCTGCAGTAAAAATTATAACTAATATCACCATTTTAGTCATAATAATTATTTAAATAACCAAATTGATTAATTATAGAGAGATGGTAACACTTTTATCGTAATTTTGATAACCGTTGCGTATTTTTTTTTCCCTCGAATAAACAGTTAACAATTCGCTAGCAAACGCAATTATCATGGCGAAGTACAGAAAAGAATAGCTAATTACGCACGGAAATACCAATAAGAGAGTTTGAATGGACTTAGTTACACTTTCTAACGCTGCAGCGTTATAGAACTGTGCGTATGACAAATACACACAAAGGTTAAGGGTAAGTAGAAAGAGCATTCACGAAAGAACTTCTAATGGTAAACTAAGTCACGAAATATAAATAATTAAATGGTGCGGAATATTAACACCTTAATTTTGTTTTCATCATACCATATTTAGAAGGTAAGCTAAACTTGAACGCAGTAGCAACAGTTTTAGTAGTAATAATAATCATTAAGAACAAGAAATAAATAAATCCGTCTGCAATGTGAATTAGCAGTTCCACATTTTAAAATCTGGAAGATGGAAGTAGTAAAACTATCATCTCTCTCTTTGTTTCTAACACTGATACTTCTATAAAATTTTCTATCAAGCTTTATTTCCTGCCGTCCAAGCCCGATGGGTTATAGGTAAAACTGTTGCCTGGCATTCGGGAGAACGCGAAATCAAACCCCGTCGGGGATCCAGTTTCAGTATTCCATGATTTTCGTAAATCTCTCCAGCTGAACTCCAGAAAAGTTCCTTCAAAAAGCGGTTGCTGAAATTCTTACCCGATCCTAGTTTTCAATACTATCAGGATTCATATCACATTCCGCCAAAGATATGACGAAGACAAAAAAAAAAAGAAAAAAACGTGGTGGGTATGTGGTATCCGGCTTTCGGGAAATCGTGCGTTCGAATACCCATCTAGCCATCCAGGTAAACGTTTTAGATGGTTTCCCCAAATCACTCCAGGCGAATGCCGGGATTGTTCCTTCAAAAGGCCATGGACGAATTCCTCCCCTCTAACTTGTCCCCAGTCCTTTCCTGCCTCTAATGACCTCGATTAGATGTAAAGCTAGAAGCAAAACATAATTGCCCAAATAAAAATAATTACATCCCTGTGATGTGTTTTAGATCTTTCCTTGTTGGATTTATCTTATTCAACGGCCGAACATGGTAGCGAAGGGACTAGAGTGCTATTTCCACATGTGGAGAGTCTCTAGTTCGGTGTTGTTTTAGGGCTGGTCGACGTGTAAATCATTATAGAGAGAAAAGGACTTGGGGCATGTTTCGGGAAGGAATTCAGCCTTGGCCATACCAGAGAATCATCCCAACACTCACGGAGTGATTTCAATTAATCATGCAATACCGAAATACGGATGGATACACGAAGATTTCAACCCCTGTCCTTCCGGATGGGATGACTTGAGCGTTACAGGGACTCTCGGTCACTGGTGCGATTCCGGTCAGAGGCATGGGTGTTAAAGTGGGTATTGTGGTATGTCTTGTATCGTCTTTCAATTGTATGAGCCAATAGCATTTGGAAATACATCAGTACACAGGATAAACACTCAAAACGGTTTAGCTGGGTGAATGGCTATCGGAGGAATGCCATTATAAATTTAAAGACATTTTTATTGAACCAAAAGGCAATTTACCTCCTTCAAAAATATCTCGCTGGTCCACCTCATCTCACAGAAAAATATTCCTTGTTTGGTGCCAACTAGTAACATGGCTGAGTTCTAAACACGTATTAGGATAAAAAATTTGGAAAGTAGGCGTACTATAGTGAAGCTCTTTAGTGCACACGGGAGGGGTATTTAATTTCAGTTGAGTGTATAAGATTTAATCTCTTTAACATTATGCGTGGTTATTTCGTAAGAAGAAGATCTTCCTGCTTGCTCAGTTCAGACGCAACGGAGGAAGTAACCGTCCGACAAACGTTTCGAGGAAGTGTTTATTTACCAGTGGCTCTGAGGAAGTGAAGAACACTTGTTCAGTAGAATTAGCTCTAATAAAATTTGTGAATATGACCATCCGTACACGAAATATGCCCATTTTCGAATTACGAGCACCTACAAATACAGTGACAGTCATTTGCCGAAAGTAACAGAAACAACTTCATATAACATATTAAAGTTACTTCATCATAATTAGAAGACCGATGAAAATGTTGAAAAATAACATTGAACTAATATGTATAGGTCATTAAAAATTTCTGAAAATTACTTCTCGAGGATTTTAACTTCAGCATACCCTCATTGCGTCTTGTAATGTTCTACTTGCACTATTTGATTACAAAATTAATTAATCAATATTCCGTGATAATGGAGCTATTTAAAAGAAGAAGAAAAAAAAAAAACTGGAAGTGCACGTGTGCACGTTATTGAAAATTGACATGCCTCCATCTGCTGATGACCTTCCGTGCCATTGACCATTTAACCTGCTGACTATTGTGTCAGCCTTTGTTGAGGTAATGTGGAACTCTATTGTGAAGTCAACACAAGACGAACACTACACTCATTCAAAAGCAACCATATGCGCAGAAGAACTCGAATCAGTGACCTTTATTATTATTAATAAATTTTCTCGGGCTTTCCAGCCGTGTTAAGATGTTACATTTGTGGGACGTTTCGAAGGCGTCCAACTCTGCCTTCATTCTCAACCAAATATCAATCATTAAGGCAGAGTTGGACGCCTTCGAAACGTCCCAAAAATGTAACATCTTAACACGGCTGGAAGCCCGAGAGAAATTTATTAATATACAACGCCGTGAAAGATTACGATCTTACTTTATTATTATTACTCCGCGATTCACTAAAAGTGTGTGGTGGAGGGTGTATTGCTCCTATCCGAAAGGGTAATGGTTTGGAAGGGATATACGGGATATGGCAGGAGGCCTTTACAATGCGATGACAGTGTTCTAGCCCCTACACTGCTAGCGCCTGCTTAAGTATCTTGGTCGGGACTCTTGCGAAGGAATTTGTGAATGTGTCTGCGGTCGTGGTTTGCCAACACGGAAGACAATTCCGTAGGCCCACAGAACAAGGAAATTATCAGACATTTCAGGCATGAGATTTTCCTCATCCTCGTTCAACTAACTTGCTTATATTGCTACCTGAGGCTCACACAGATAACAGATGAAAGAATTATACAGGTTTAGAACCGTATATCCTCGAGGAACTTTCTGAACTTTTTTAAATTTGTTTCCAGCTTGACATCTCGACTTTGAGGTCATGGGAGACGGGAATATGGACTTTTTGGTGAACTATACCGACGTTCGCTTACAGTGATTTGGAAAAACTGTAGAAAATCCAAATCTGGATGGCCAGAAGCGGATTTGAACCCGCATCCTCTCGAATGCCAGGCCAGAACATTATCGCTCGTCCACTACGCTCAGATTTTTTAATTGACCGTAACATATAGATATATAGGAACAATAATTATAGACTGACTCGGCCATGAATCATTTTAATATATCTATTTTTGCAGCCTAGTAGTAGACGAAAAAATATTAGATCAACTAAAGATGCCAGATCTTAATCACATCGTTTCTCACGAACCCGGAAACAACCATAATACACCCTTTTATAACCACATATGTAACGTTTCAATTAGTTTATCGAAGATAACATCATTTTACTTTTACATATCCAGCGTATTCCAGTTTGAAAAGCAATCATCCTTTTCCTTCAGAATGCAGGCATAAGAATTTTAAAAGCTCCACTGCATATGGAATTAGCCAACGTCATTAACTGTAAGACTGACAGCAGTCTTTTTCCAAGACCATTCTTGCTTGTAGAAAATGCCAGGGTGGGTTCCAAAGTGAGAAGTATTATTGAGCCGGTTCAAATTCCTGTCGGCTATCAAATTTCGTTTTTTTTTTACCATGTTTTCCTCAAAACCTTTGCAGATTAATGCCAGATGATTCCTCTGGAAGGCATAGATCAACTTGTTTCATGTTCTTTGTTCACAGTTCTCTCCCTATATTTATTTTACCTCGACAGTAACGAGGCGTTTTGCCCTAATTATTAAAAATGTTTAATGTATATAAAAGAAGAACTGATGTGCAGTTTTCAGACGTGAAATTTTAATTCCAAATATATATTTCTGTATTGACAGGTATTTGACGCATATATTATCACAGCAATATCTGAAAACTTATTTCGGATATTTTTTAAAATATTATCTTTTCTTAAGCAGATTTAGGGGTAGTAAATGATTCTTGTTTAATTTTTCTGCAGTGCGTCACAGCGCCTAGTATTTAAAAGTTATTCACACATCGATACGAGATAATTCTTTGCAGTTATCATTTTGTAAACGAATCTAATCCAGCAGTATTCTTGTCAAACTTTACAATTACAAAATTTTATTTACTGCTTTGTCTAGCTCTAATGAAGGAAAATGTAGTTTTATCTCGATGGCAGATGATTCCGAAGTCACAATACAAGGAAATATGCATCGTTTCCTGCCAGAAGACTTCCTCATCGAATGTGCGAGTTATATTCAAACATTAGTATGCTTCAGTGTCAATCGCAACACTAGCCACATCTAGCAATTTGATTGATCCATCCACTGATTGTTAAATTATTCTTTTTTGGACTAATATTTATAGTCCTACCAGTAAGCTTTGTGAGGGGGAGGGGAGGTAAAGTAAAACTGGAAATGGATAAGAAGATAAATACAGGAATGAGATGGTAGAATAGTGTGCACATCTGTGTGGCTCACTGTTGGGAAGAAGCAAAAGAACACAAAGTGTTAAAAGTTCCAATAATTCATAGGGCAAATTACGCGTAAATGATTGATTTTAGAAAGTCGTCGACATATATTCTGTCTTTCTTAGAATGTAGAGCATTTCAGCCTATGCACTTTCTACTGGGTTCATGTCAACGTTTATGATTGGATGATCAGTTTCCTGCGTCCTTGGCTCCTCGAGAAACCATCAGGTGGACGAAATATTTGTCCTGCTGCGACATGATATGGGAGACGTAATTCACACCCTTATAGAAGTTAACATCGTGTTATACGGAACAGACACCCAATTTTCAAAAATACGTCGGTCACAGATGACTATCCTGCAATCCCAACCTTTACAAATGACAATATTTCACCTCATCGCTGAATTATTTGTGACACCTCGTAGACGAATATTCTATTGCAAACATCAATCCTTAATGTATCTTTAAACTGTAATGATCCATAAAAAAAAGGAAGGTGCTGGCCAGAATTGTTTTGCGTGGAGTATTTGTGTAGGACTGTTCAATTAAATGACATTCCTTTCGATAACCAAATATACGGCATACCACGGTTTATTTGTTTATATTTCCAGAAACAAATCTAGCAACCCTTTTTTGCACCCTCTCCTACTCCTGTATTTGATTCGTAAAATGAGGGTAGTAAATGATTCTTGTTTAATTTTTCTGCAGCGCGTCACAGCGCCTAGTATTTAAAAGTTATTCACACATCGAAACGAGATAATTCTTTGCAGTTATCATTTTGTAAACGAATCTAATCCAGCAGTATTCTTGTCAAACTTTTACAATTACAAAATTTTATTTTGATACTGCTTTGTCTAGGCTCTAATGAAGGAAAATGTAGTTTTATCTCGATGGCAGATGATTCCGAAGTCACAATACAAGGAAGACTTCCTCATCGAATATGCGAGTTATATTCAAACATTAGTATGCTTCAGTGTCAATCACTACACCAGCCACATCTAGAAATTTGAGTGATATGAGAAGGATGGTAATAATTACTTTGCATGAAGAGCTATATTCAAATGGTTTTATAACTAGAATTATGAATATAAACAAATAATTTTTTAATTTTTAATTTAATTTAATTGCAATGGAGCACAGGCTCCGGTGGCAATTTCCCTACACACCCATCTTCCCCCTATCTGCACCCACCTACATTTGCTCTCTACAAATTTTATCTTTAAATTCTTTCAAAGTTTCGGTAAATTATTCATCATTTCTTGGTAACTCATTCCAATCCTTGACACCCTTACCTAAAAAAGAGAATCTTCCCACACCTTGTGCCTGAAATCGAGTGCCAGCTTGTGGTCATGGTCATCTTTTCCCTTCCATGCACTACTTTTAATACCTATTGCAATTTCTTTCCATGCTTCATCGCCAGTATATGCCCTGTACACTCCCATGACCCTCCTCATCCTCCTCCTGTCTTGCAATAAATCCCATTCCAGCTCCTTTATCATATCCGTCACTGATGCATTCTGCGATAATATCTTGGCATTACTTTTGATAACAAGCTTAACTGGGCAGGACACATAGGACAGGTGGTAGGAAAAGGTTTCAAAGTTCTTCACTTGTTGGGGGAGTGATGAGGGGATGTACGAGAGAAGTAAAGGAATTGGGTTACAAAACTTTGGTCAGACCATTGCTCGAAATCTTAGTGTAGTATGGGACCCTCATTTTACGAATCAAATACAGGAGTAGGAGAGGGTGCAAAAAAGGGTTGCTAGATTTGTTTCTGGAAATATAAACAAATAAACTGTGGTATGCCGTATATTTGGTTATCGAAAGGAATGTCATTTAATTGAACAGCCTACACAAATACTCCACGCAAAACAATTTCTGGTCAGGATAGGCCTGGCCAGCACCTTCCCTTTTTTTATAGATCATTACAGTTTAAAGATAAATAAAGGATTGATGTTTGCAATAGAATATTCGTCTACGAGGTGTGACAAATAATTCAGCGATGAGGTGAAATATTGTCATTTGTAAAGGTTGGGATGCAGGATAGTCATCTGTGACCGACGTATTTTGAAAATTGGGTGTCTGTTCCGTATAACAAGATGTTAACTTCTATAAGGGTGTGAATTACGTCTCCCATATCATGTCGCAGCAGGACAAATATTTCGTCCACCTGATGGTTTCTCGAGGAGACAAGGACGCAGGAAACTGATCATCCAATCATAAACGTTGACATGAACCCAGTAGAAAGTGCATAGACTGAAATGGTCTACATTCTAAGAAAGACGGAATATATGTCGACGACTTTCTAAAATATATATCATTTACGCGTAATTTGCCCTATGAATTATTGGAACTTTTAACACTATGTGTTCTTTTGCTTCTTCCCAACAGTGAGCCACACAGATGTTGCACTATTCTGCCATCTCATTCTGTATTTATCTTCTTATCCATTTCCAGTTTTACTTTACCTCCCCTCCCCCTCACAAAGCTTACTGGTCGGACTATAAATATTATTCCAAAAAAGAATATTTAACAATCAGTAGACGGATCACTCAAATTGCTAGATGTGGCTGGTGTGGCGATTGACACTGAAGCATACTTTTTTTTTTTTTGCTGTCGTCAGTCTTTAGACTGGTTTGATGCAATCCTCCATCCCTTCCTATCCTGTGCTAACCTCTTCATTTCTACATACCCGTTACAACCCACGTCCTCAAATATCTGCTTCATATATCTAATCTCTGTCTACCTCTACAGTTCTTACCTTCAACAGTTCCCTCCACTAACAAATTAACCAATCCAGCATGTCTCAAAATATGACCTACCAGCCTGTCTCTTCTTTCCGTAAGCTTCTTCCATAAACTTCTCTTCTCACCAATCATTTCCAAAACTCTTTCATTTCTTACTTTGTCTGTCCACCTAATTTTCAGCATTCTTCTGTAGCACCACATTTCAAATGCTTCAAGTTTCTTTCTTTCCGGTATTCCTAAAGTCCATGTTTCGCTACCGTAAAGTGCTGTGCTCCACACATAGAGTTTTAAAAAGTTCTTTCTAATTCCTAGATCAATATTGAAACTAAAAGGTTTCTCTTTTTCGTGAAGGCTCTTTTTGCTAGTGCTATTCTGCTTTTAACATCATTCCTGCTTCGGCCATCGGTTGTAATTTTGCTTCCCAATTAACAGAACTCACTCACTTCTCCTATTGCATCAGATCCTATTTTTATATTTAATCTGCTAGTATTGGTATCATTTCTGCTACATTTCATCACTTTTGTTTTACTTTGATTTATATTCAGTGCAAAGTCTTCCTTCAGTATTTTGTTCATGCCATTCAATAACTTCTCAATATCCTCAGCCCTCTCTGCTAATAAGACAATGTCGTCAGCAAATCGTAGCATACTGATTTTTCTCCCTGAAAACTTATGCCACATGGAAATTTTCTTTGACTTTCTTCATTGCTTCTTCTACATACAAGTTGAATATTAACGGGGATAGACTACAACCTTGTCTCACACCCTTTTTAACTGATGCATGTCTCTCGTGATTCTCTACTTTTATTACAGCCACTTGATTCTTATATAGTTTATAGAGTATTCTTCTATCTCGATACTTTAGGCCGACTTCTTTAATATTTTGAACATCTTGTCCCACCTAATGTTTGAAATATAACTCGCACATTCGATGAGGAAAAGTCTTCTGGCAGGAAACGATGCATATTTCCTTGTATTGTGACTTCGGAATCATCTGCCATCGAGATAAAACTACATTTTCCTTCATTAGAGCCTAGACAAAGCAGTATCAAAATAAAATTTTGTAATTGTAAAAGTTTGACAAGAATACTGCTGGATTAGATTCGTTTACAAAATGATAACTGCAAAGAATTATCTCGTTTCGATGTGTGAATAACTTTTAAATACTAGGCGCTGTGACGCGCTGCAGAAAAATTAAACAAGAATCATTTACTACCCTAATCCCGCCTAAGAAAAGATAATATTTTAAAATATCCGAAATAAGTTTTCAGATATTGCTGTGATAATATATGCGTCAATACCTGTCAATACAGAAATATATATATAATATAACTTGTGTATATTTGAAATTTCTATTTTACAGTATTTTGGAATTAAAATTTCACGTCTGAAAACTGCACATCAGTTCTTATTTTATATACATTAAACATTTTTAATAATTAGCGCTAAACGCCTCTTACTGTCGAGGTAAATAAATATAGGAGAGAACTGTGAACAAAGAACATGAAACAAGTTGATCAATGCCTTCCAGAGGAATCATCCTGGCATTAATCTGCAAAGGTTTTGAGAAAACATGAAAAAACGAACAGGAATTTGAACCGGCGCAATAATACTTCTCACTTTGGGAGCCACCATGGCATTTTCTACAAGCAAGAATGGTCTTGGAAAAAGACTGCTGTCAGTCTTACAGTTAATGACGTTGGCTAATTCCATATGCAGTGGAGCTTTTAAAATTCTTATGCCTGCATTCTGAAGGAAAAGGATGATTGCTTTTCAAACTGGAATACGCTGGATATGTAAAAGTAAAATGATGTTATCTTCGATAAACTAATTGAAACGTTACATATGTGGTTATAAAAGGGTGTATTATGGTTGTTTCCGGGTTCGTGAGAAACGATGTGATTAAGATCTGGCATCTTTAGTTGATCTAATATTTTTTCGTCTACTACTAGGCTGCAAAAATAGATATATTAAAATGATTCATGGCCGAGTCAGTCTATAATTATTGTTCCTATATATCTATATGTTACGGTCAATTAAAAAATCTGAGCGTAGTGGACGAGCGATAATGTTCTGGCCTGGCATTCGAGAGGATGCGGGTTCAAATCCGCTTCTGGCCATCCAGATTTGGATTTTCTACAGTTTTTCCAAATCACTGTAAGCGAACGTCGGTATAGTTCACCAAAAAGTCCATATTCCCGTCTCCCATGACCTCAAAGTCGAGATGTCAAGCTGGAAACAAATTTAAAAAAAGTTCAGAAAGTTCCTCGAGGATATACGGTTCTAAACCTGTATAATTCTTTCGTCTGTTATCTGTGTGAGCCTCAGGTAGCAATATAAGCAAGTTAGTTGAACGAGGATGAGGAAAATCTCATGCCTGAAATGTCTGATAATTTCCTTGTTCTGTGGGCCTACGGAATTGTCTTCCGTGTTGGCAAACCACGACCGCAGACACATTCACAAATTCCTTCGCAAGAGTCCCGACCAAGATACTTAAGCAGGCGCTAGCAGTGTAGGGGCTAGAACACTGTCATCGCATTGTAAAGGCCTCCTGCCATATCCCGTATATCCCTTCCAAACCATTACCCTTTCGGATAGGAGCAATACACCCTCCACCACACACTTTTAGTGAATCGCGGAGTAATAATAATAAAGTAAGATCGTAATCTTTCACGGCGTTGTATATTAATAAATTTCTCTCGGGCTTCCAGCCGTGTTAAGATGTTACATTTTTGGGACGTTTCGAAGGCGTCCAACTCTGCCTTAATGACTGATATTTGGTTGAGAATGAAGGCAGAGTTGGACGCCTTCGAAACGTCCCACAAATGTAACATCTTAACACGGCTGGAAAGCCCGAGAAAAATTTATTAATAATAATAAAGGTCACTGATTCGAGTTCTTCTGCGCATATGGTTGCTTTTGAATGAGTGTAGTGTTCGTCTTGTGTTGACTTCACAATAGAGTTCCACATTACCTCAACAAAGGCTGACACAATAGTCAGCAGGTTAAATGGTCAATGGCACGGAAGGTAATAAAATATTTACATGAGCAGATGGAGGCATGTCAATTTTCAATAACGTGCACACGTGCACTTCCAGGGTTTTTTTTCCTTCTTCTTCTTCTTTTAAATAGCTCCATTATTACGGAATATTGATTAATTAATTTTGTAATCAAATAGTGCAAGTAGAACATTACAAGACGCAATGAGGGTATGCTGAAGTTAAAATCCTCGAGAAGTAATTTTCAGAAATTTTTAATGACCTATACATATTAGTTCAATGTTATTTTTCAACATTTTAATCGGTCTTCTAATTATGATGAAGTAACTTTAATATGTTATATGAAGTTGTTTCTGTTACTTTCGGCAAATGACTGTCACTGTATTTGTAGGTGCTCGTAATTCGAAAATGGGCATATTTCGTGTACGGATGGTCATATTCACAAATTTTATTAGAGCTAATTCTACGGAACAAGTGTTCTTCACTTCCTCAGAGCCACTGGTAAATAAACACTTCCTCGAAACCTTTGTCGGACGGTTACTTCCCCCTTGCGTCTGAAGTGAGCCAGCAGGAAGATCTTCTTCTTACGAAATAACCACGCATAATGTTAAAGAGATTAAATCCTATACACTCAACTGAAATTAAATACCCCTCCCTTGTGCACTAAACAGATTCACTATAGTACGCCTACTTTCAAATTTTTTATCCTAATACGTGTTTAGAACTCAGCCATGTTACTAGTTGGCACCAAACAAGGAATATTTTTTTGTGAGATGAGGTGGACCAGCGAGATATTTTTGAAGGAGGTCAGTTGCCTTTTGGTTCAATAAAAATGTCTTTAAATGTATAATGGTATTCTTCCCGATAACCATTCATCCAGCTAAACCGTTTTGTGTGTTTATCCTGTGTACTGATGTATTTCCAAATGCTTTTTGCTCATACAATTGAAAGACGATACAAGACATACCACAATACCGATTAATCGAAATCACTCCGTGAGTGCTGGGATGATTCTCTGGTATGGCCAAGGCTGAATTCCTTCCCGAAACATGCCCCAAGACCTTTTCTCTCTATAATGATTTCCACGTCGACCAGCCCTAATACAACACCGAACTAGAGACTCTCCACATGTGGAAATAGCACTCTAGTCCCTTCGCTACCATGTTCGGCCGTCGAATAAGATAAATCCAACAAGGAAAAGGTCTAAAACATACCACAGAGATGTAATTATTTTTATTTGAGCAATTATGTTTTGCTTCTAGCTTTACATCTAATCGAGGTCATTAGAGGCAGGAAAGGACTGGGGACAAGTAATGGGGAGGAATTCGTCCATGGCCTTTTGAAGGAACAATCCCGGCATTTGCCTGGAGTGATTTGGGGAAACCATCTAAAACGTTTACCTGGATGACTAGATGGGTATTCGAACCCACGACCTCCCGAAAGCCGGATACCACATACCCACCACGTTATTTTTTTTTTATTTTTTTTTTTTGTCTTGTCTTCGTCATATCTTCGGCGGCAATGTGATATGAATCCTGATAGTATTGGAAACTAGGATCGGGTAAGAATTTCAGCCACCGCTTTTTGGAGTTCAGCTGGAGAGATTTACGAAAATCATGGAATACTGAAACTGGATCCCCGACGGGGTTTGAATTCGCGGCCTCCCGAATGCCAGGTAACAGTGTTACCTATAACCCATCGGGCTTGGACGGCAGGAAATAAAGCTTGACAGAAAATTTTATAGAAGTATCAGTGTTAGTTAGAAACAAAGAGAGAGATGATAGTTTTACTACTTCCATCTTCCAGATTTAAAATGTGGAACCGCTAATTCACAATGCAGACGGATTTTTTGATTTTTTATTTATTTACTGTTCTTAATGATTATTATTACTACTAAAACTGTTGCTACTGCGTTCAAGTTTAGCTTACCTTCTAAATACGGTATGATGAAAACAAAATTAAGGTGTTAATATTCCGCACCATTTAATTTTCTGGGAATAGTTTATTTATATTTCGTGACTTAGTTTACCATTAAAGTTCTTTCGTGAATGCTCTTTCTACTTACCCTTAACCTTTGTGTGTATTTGTCACACGCACAGTTCTATAACGCTGCAGCGTTAGAAAGTGTAACTAAGTCCATTCAAACTCTCTTATTGGTTTTCCGTGCGTAATTCAGCTATTCTTTTCTGTACTCGCCATGTAATTGCGATTGCTAGCGAATTGTTAACTATTTATTCGAGGAAAAAAAAATACGCAACGGTTATAAAAATTACGAAAAAAGTGTTACCATCTCTCTATAATTAATCAATTTGGTTATTTAAATAATTATTATGACTAAAATGGTGATATTCGTGATTATTTTTACTGCAGAACTCCGAAATTTCCCTCTGAGCGTCTGCGAGTTTCTTGCTGCGCGGGCTAATTTTTTTAGTCTTGGGTAAAGTGCTGGGTATGAGAGGTCTATTTTATCATGAATTTAGTGTACCACCTACCAGTTATGCTGTACCATGTGGTATTCGTGTCATAATCGAAAGGCGAGGGGTCTCTCGAATTCTGTCCCCGACTGTACATCTCACAGTTTTTTTAGAAATCTGCATAGCAGTATGAAGATCCTAGCGTCGTCGGTCGTAAGTAGATGTGATACCTTTGATCGATTACTTGTAGTTACCGTCGCATTCTGGAACCTGTCATTTTTCTCCAAATCTCATTAACTGGGGCAGTTCTGTTGAGTGAGTTACAGAAATCCGTCCAGCCTTGGCGTTTTCTCTCCTTTAGGACTTTTTTCGTCCTTGCTTCAATCTTCCGTAGATCAATATAGTTCTCTTGTGTCGCTGAGTCTTTGTATTTCCTGAAGGCCATTTGTCTTTCTTTTGCCGCTAGTTGACAGTCTCTATCCCACCACGGAGGTGATTTCCTGTGGCAGGTGCGCGTTTAATCTCGGGGATAGCCTTCATTGCCGCCTTTTCAACGAAGTCATAAGGGATTGGTAGTCGGCTACTACGTCGTCCGAGAATTCGAAGCCGTCGAGATTTCTTCTTGCTTCTTTGTCACACTTCACACAGAGCGCAATAGTGGTCCAGCTCCGTCTCCACCAGACAGCACAGTCATCACAGCACCCCAGCTGTACAAGCTCCGCCGAGTGAGACCCTAACACGCAGACTCCCGCTTTCCGAAATCACTGCAGCTGCATGGCAGATATCACGGGCGAATTCCCTGAGATTCCTTGCTCACAAACCTACGCCGGCTCTTACCATCTATAAATCCCTAAACCCATGTCTCTGTTGAAAATTACTCTAATCTTTCTTCAACCTGCTTTATCTACTGCAATAACGTCTACGATGTATTACCATTA
>JARYHS010010182.1:0-18065 GCA_031002005.1 Vandiemenella viatica
GGAGGAAATGTGTAGCTTTTTTTTAACTTATGGCTTTACGCCTCGTCGACGTCGAGATCATTAGAGGTGAGTTGGGACTGGGAACAAGCAACGGGAAGGAATTCGACCATGGCCTTTTTGAAGGAAGCATCTCGGAAATAGCATAGAATGATTTGGGGAAACCATGGATAAACAAAACCTGGATACCCGGATGGGGATTCGAACCGGCGTCCTCCAGAATATGAGTTCTGAGTGTTAACCGTTCACCCACCACGATCGGTAAAAAAGAAGCATAGGTGTGTTGTTAAAGAAGTTAGATTGGGAAGATCTGGAACAACGAAGGCGTTGCTCTCGGCAGAAGCTATTAGAAAAATTCACAACAGACCTACTTCAGGATGACAGCAACACATATTACTACCAGCAACATTGATATCTAGGAATGACCGAGAAAATAAGATAAGAGAAATCAGGGCCGGAACAGATTCATTTCTACACTCTTCCCCCTCCCCCCCATGAGCGATTAGGGAATGGAATAGGAAGAATTAATCAATCGAGAAAACTTCTGACGGTAGTAGATATCTAGAAACCGCTTCGGCCATCCTGATCTGGGTTTTCCCATATCACTCCAGGCACATGTATGGTTGGTTCCTCAAAATAGTCCATGGACACCTCCTGCCATATCCAGTATATCCCTTCCGATACCAAACGATTACACATCAGGACAGGTGCAACGCACCCTTCGCCACCCACTTTTATTGAATCGGATGTAATAATAATAGTAATAGTTTAGAAAGCACAGGATTTCCTAATCAGTTTTCTGATAAATTTCAACATTTACTGGTTGAAAATAACCCAGCGCGCATGGGGCTCCCTGACAGCTGCCGTGACAAAACGCAGCGAATCCGCTTGGAGTGCGGCTTTGCTAACTACCTGGAGTGGGTGCAGAAACTGCTTTCGCTGCACGAACGAGTGGGTAAACACGCAGAACGCCAGGTTAAAAATAGAATAAAAAACGCAGAGATAGGACCAGCCGGGGGTGGGGGGGAGGGATGGAGGGGGGGGGGGCAGATGCGAGTGAGTGGTCAGTTCGTGACGGAAGATTAGCGGCAGCGTGGGCAGGGACAGAGAAGTGGGCGTGAATTGTTAATCAATGGGTAATGCACGGCCAGGGGGCGACGGGAGATAAGTCGCACGCGAAAGTGGACAGCAGGTGTCTGAACTAGTAGTCTATTACACAAAAACATGCGTTGCATATATTGACGCGAAAACGTCTATTCGCTCGTTAAGTATAGTTTGTAATGTCTGCCTTGCGGACGTTTACTTTTGGGTCATACTGTTTTATCATTAGCAAAATTATCAATTTGGAATATCAAAAATCATACTTAATCTTCAGCTAATCACATGAAATATTATTATAATGAATAGGAAAATTGAAAATTGGGTGTACAATTTATTATTGTGAAATTAGTCAAACACGAAGTTTGTTTTTATTCTGAGGTTAACAATTACATATCATTGAATGTCAAACAGTTAGAGCAAAATCTCAGGGTCATTGCAAAATCTCAGGGTCATTGCAAAATCTCAGGGTCATTACTGGGTGGAACGATTGCATGAGTTTTCCGTCCGGGTCGTAGCTTTTACCATTGTTCACAGCCCAGGTCAGCGACCAGGTAAGACCAGCGCCACATGCGGTCTTTCCGCTTCCTCGAACGCACCGCGTGATGGCAGCGTCCCCAGGTGCCGACTCGTACTCCGCGAAAATCACTTCGGCCGTCCTAGATGAAGATCTGCACCAGAATGTCTCGTCGTCCGTTCTCCTCCTCCGAGCAAGACTCTGTACTTGTCGTAATGCGGTGTCGGGTCGGGCTCTTGGCGAATCACCGCAATCCGCGCCAAAGGAACAGCGTCACATTGGCCCCAGAACAGACAAGAAAAAATACCAACACGGCAATAAATTGAGGCGGCTTCTCTATTGGCTGGATCGTCTTCCCCTACTCTCATAAAGCACTCATTTACTAGGAAACGTCACTAAGGTTTATTTTTGCTAGTCCGCGCCAGTTTTTCGGCGGGAACTTTCCGAAACGTGCGAAAATAGAAAGCGGGTCTCAGTTATTTATGGGGGTTATAAATCCGCTTTATGTCCACGTTGAGAAGGACGTTGTCAGCACCCCCCAAGGTGCGTGTAAATCTGGACGCTTTAGTTCCGTCACGTTTCTGTTCGTTGACACGACGCATCGGCAACATTCACACACACCGTGGGATCACTTAGTGCCTAATGGCACTGTACCTTTTAATTCATTACAACTACCCCATCGCCCGTACAATTGAAAATTATTCTATGGGATAATTTTCAATTCAGTTTTTCACTATAAATTCACTTATTTCTGGTCATTGTGTTAATGTTCCTTGTGAGTGAGATTAGTTTCGTTCTAATATTCTCTAACTGTTTGTGATCTTTGTTAATAGTTACATTACCAAACTTCTTAAGATATACCCATCTTCAGTTCTCTATTTTAATACAACATGTGATAGCTTTGTACTTCACGAATTACTCTTGTGCCCTATTTGATTCCTCAGTGAACTCGCGAGACAATCCAGCATGTCTTATAACTACATATTACATATCTTATGAGTAGCATGTGACATATCTCATTCTCTATACAACTAATTTAAATCTTTCTTAGATTGCCCTTTTTTCAAAAAAATATTTAATTAAAATAAAATTACATCATTTTATTATTATAATATGCAAAATTATTTATTATCTATAATTTTTTTAACAATTATTCTTATAATTACTTATTAATTCTCTTTTTCATCACAAAAGTATCCTAAACAGACATATTTGTCAAATCAATACATGACATGAACTAGCATTTTAAATTACTAGCATTTTAAATCCTAATGCTTGTAATTAATTACAAAATTTTATTACAGCCTCCTTTTTTAACAACCTCTGTTGAAATAATTTCCCAGACTGGTATCTTTTTCCATTTATTTATTTAAAATAGATACTATTTTTTTGAATGTTTTCCAAGACAACAGAGACATTAACAGTGTCTCTGGTCATATTTGAAAGGCCAGCGGACTCGAGTAAACAAACCCCACTGCGATTCCGCGAACGCTTTCACTTTCTAAGGGTCAGGTATAAGTCTCGGTCTCACAACAGAATACCCAGCTCCTATTGTGTGCTGAGCTAACTGTTACTTCACACCAGCTTACAGTTCGGTTCCGGCTACATTCGCTAAGTTTGACTTATTAACTTTAGCGTTCTTATTGTTAAAGGTTAACTTCTGAACCTCCCTAGCCGCTGGGTTGACTACCATCGTTAATTACATAATACTTCCTAAGATTCCGCGCATTCTGTATACCGACATTTTTGTCACCTCCTTCGAGGACATACGCATTCGCGCCCAAATCTTTCCGGATGGTAAAAGGCCCGATATACAAGTGGAAAAACTTGGAAATTTGTTTCTTTGCAGCATCCGAAGGTCTCACACATTTTAAGAGGACTTGCTCTCCAACATTATATTTCCGTACGTTCCCGCGGTCCGCACGTTCCTTCCGCCTTGTGGCTTTTTCGAGCAGAAACTCCTTCACTTCTTCTTGCCTCAGTCGCCAGTCCACGGGAATATCATTCTCGGGAGGTTTCACAATTTTCCCCGCTAGCGTTTCTAATTTCTTTTTGAAATGCATTTCAAATGGTCTGCAGTTCGTAGAGCAATGCACTGCCCCATTAAAATATTCTTCGATCTGGGGAAGGTGTTTCACCCACGAGGCGTGATTTTCACTTACTAATACTCGAAAATATACCCCTAATTGTCTCATGAGTCGTTCACTCAAATTTCCTTGAGGATTTCGAACAGAGCTCCTAATGGCCTTAATTCCCGCCGCTCGCAAGCCTTCTGACCAACGTTTCGTGCTAAAGATTGTGGCATTATCTGTCAAAAGTTTTTCGGGAACACCACATTCAGGAATGTATCTTTTTAAAACAAGGTCCAGGCATATTTTAGTGGAGGTCTTCGAAGTCGCATATAATTTTACAAATTTTGAGAACGCGTCCACGATGACCAAGATGTACTGTTTCGCATACAATCCCTTCGGCATGGGCCCAAAAAAATCCATACATGCCAATTGCCCCGGCCTCTCAGTAACCACAGGGTGGTACTCCCCGACGTACTTTTTATTTGGGTGTTTCACCCGTTGGCATATGTCGCACGCTCTACTGAAGAGGTCAATCGCTTTTCTCAATCCTGATCCATACCATTCTTGGCTCATAGTTTTGTATGTTCTTAACGCTCCGGCATGGCCATAATTCTTATGATAAAGACTGATAATCTTCATCAGGAGTTGCTTAGGTAACCAGATTTTCCAGTCCTCGCCTGCATTCTCCCGGCGGAAACAGATGTCGTCTTTCATCGTGCACCTCATGGCAGTGTTTCGCACTCTGAGGTCTTCTCCACCAGATCCATCTTGCAAAAATCTTCGTACCTTACTAATATCTTCTTGCTTCTGCTGTTCCGTCACTATTTGCTGTCTTATCTCCTGCCTGTCTATCCCCTCAAATTTCCTTATGGCTGTCATAAATACCTCCCCTTTATCGGGAACGGTCTCTTGGTTCTGTTGGTCACCTATTGCATGGCGACTCAGCCAATCTGCTACTTTGTTATCTGTTCCTTTGCAATGTTCAATTTGAAGATCATACTCTTGTAAATGCATTGCCCATCTAGTAATTCGTGCTGATGTGAACTTGGCATTTTTTAGGAATGTTAGGGCTTGATGATCTGTTCGTAATATTGTTTTCCTGCCCAGGATATATGGTCTAAATTTAGTGACAGCGAAATAAAGTGCCAAGCATTCAAGATCTGAGACATGGTATCTTGTTTCAGCGTCTTTTAAGGATCTACTTGCCATAGCTACAACTTTCAAATTATTTTGGGCATCTAGTTGCTGTAGACACGCTCCAATCCCACGAACGGAAGCATCGCAGTTTAATATAAATATTTTCGTGAAATCTGGATGCGAAATACATACATGATTCCGAAAGGCCTCCTTAATATTGTGGAGGGCCGTATCCTGCGCCTCTCCCCACTCCCAGCGTACTCCTCCTTTTAACAATTTATAGAGCGGATAGAATATTTCCGAAAAATTCGGTATATGTGACCGATAGTAGGAGCACATGCCGACAAACTGTCTGACCTCCTTCAACTTTGACGGTGGTGCAAAATTGACAATCTCCTGTATTTTATCTTCGGCCGGTCGTACTCCTGTGGGCGTTATCATGAACCCCAAATATCGGACCTCCTTACTACATATTACCGCCTTATCCGGTCTTAAAGTTATTCCATTCTCGGCCATTACTTTGAATACTATTTCTAGATGTCTGATATGCTCCTCAAATGATTCTGACGCAATTAGTAAGTCATCGACGTACGTTGTGCAAAATTGTCTCATTTCGGGTGTAATTATAGAGTTCATTACTCTAATAAATGCGCTACTTGCGTGTTTCAGGCCAAAAGGGATTCTTTGAAAACAATATTGGCGTCCTTCGAACAGGAAGGCGGTATAGGGACGACAGCTTTCGTCAAGTTCCACCTGATTAAATCCTGCCGTTACATCCAGCGACGACAACCATCTTTTACCATAAAATCGAGAAATTATGTCTTGGACACATTCCGGCCGCTCGCCATCTGCTTCTAGCCTCTCGTTTAATGCACGGGCATCTAAGCATATCCTTGCCGAACCGTCCTTTTTTGTCACTATAGCAATCGGGTTTACGTGAGGTGACGGTTCGCGCGCAATCACGCCAGCTTCTTCCAGTGCCTTGATCGCTTCACTTGCGGCCTCACGATGTTTGTAAGGCACGGGGTATACGACTGACCGTAATGGCGATGTATCACTGACTCGGAACTTGTGGACCTTCCCTTTAACCTTGCCTGGGCGAAACGAAAATGTTTTTAGATTACTTAACAAAAGCTCCTTCACTTCCTCGCGCTGTCTTGCATTAAGTAACTTGTTCTCTTTAATTGCTCCGCATAGTGCGTCTACAATGATGTTACGTTCATCAGACATCGCCGACAAGCATGCCATAAGCGGGTCACAGTGATTAGCATTCGGGTTATTTTTCTTCTGCCTCCTGCGGGAAACTCCGTACACAGCGGATGGCACACTCTGGTTGTGTTTTCTCCCAATAAACTGGTTCGGGAAACAAGCCCTCAACTGACTTTTCCCTCCAATTCATGATGACATTTTTCTCTGTCATCGTTTCGTTTCCTATAATCACATCTGTCGACAAACCCGATACTATCACTGCAATCACCTCTATTTCTTGCTTGCCCACTTTCACATTTAGTATGGCTTGTTTATTCACTTTCCTTTCCTTCGCTCCGAAGGCGGGGACCAAGGTAATCTTGCTTACATCAGTGATCTTTAATTCTCGTTCTCCCATTCGCAATCTGCGGACAAACTGTTCCGCCACGGCATCCACGTCACTTCCAGAGTCCAATAGAACGTTACAATATACATCATGTACATAAGCTTGAAGGCACGGACGCCTCGCGAGTGGCTTAGTTATTCCCTGTTCCAAGTCCTCCTCATTTCTCGCCATCTCCGGTCCTCCTGATTGCCAGTACCGGAGATTCATAACCGCCTTCTGTGCGCGGTTATTTCTGTGATGCGCTCCCTGTAGTCACATCGCCCCTGGTGGCGACGTTTGATTTTCGTTTTGTCTCTTCTTATCTTCAGCATTTGGTTGTTTTGTATCTTCTGTGGTCTGCATCAAGGCGTTACAATTTGCTTCTCTTTTTTGGTACGGTTGCTCAGCCCTGTATCCATTCCCGTGCGACCGTTGATACTGCTGTCCCTGCTCTCGCGGCCGGTTTTCATTTCTACCCGGTTTCCCATTCCATCCTCCGTTTTTTCCACCATGTTTATTGTGAAATTCTCCTTTGTACCCGGGAGATAGTCTTTGCGTTGCTGTCTCCACTCTCCACGGCCCGAAGCGTAGCGTCAAACTGCGCTAAGTTTTTAATGACTGCTGGGTTCAACATATTTTGGACAAACTGGGGAAAATGCAGCCGCAACACTCCACATAATTCGATTTCCTCGGGCACATGATCCAACGATCTTGCCATTGCCACCATTCTCATTGCATAGGATGACATAGATTCCTGCCCGTTTGTCGAATATCGGCCATGGTACAATTGTAACCGTAACCGAGTCTGTGCCATGGTATCCCAGAACGTACCTAAGAACAGTTCTCGGAATGTGGTGTATGGCGTTTCATCCGTACATGTCACAGATAACCAGGGCAATTCTTCTTCGCCAAAAGTACTCTGGATTACTAATAATTTCATGCTCTCCGGGACTCCCTTTATTTTGAAGTAGTTCTCCAGTTTCCGGAGATATTCTTTCGGATTTGTTCCAAGGCGCACACTAAAGTGAGGGAGAGGAATTTCCACCGCACTGTAGCTCGTCTGAATCCTCGGCGCCTCTATGGTGCGATTACTTAAAGCGGTAACCTCTTCCTGGATGCTCCGCACATCTTCTCTGAGGGAAGAATGATTTTTCTTGCATTCCCCAATTGACTTTTCCATATCCCGATTTCGTTTATCACACGTATCCGTACTCCTGTCGACCTCGGCGTGAATTTTACTCATTTGCGTTTCGATCGCTATCGCCCGTTCTTCTGTGCTATTGGCCAAGTCCCCTAATTTTCTGTTTGTTTCACACAAGTTCTCTTCAATGCCTTTGCTGATCTTTTCCAGCCTTTCTTGTCCTTTGATTCTTGCTTGTGATTCCATCTTGAGAATCTTTACTTCACTCATTACAGAGGATTGTAATGTCTCGACCCGGCCATTAACCATTTCCGATACTTCTTTCCGCAAATCTACTTTAAATTGTTCCATTATTTCAACCTGTTTATTCCCGAAGTCATCCAGCTTTGTGTCAATTTTTTCATTTATTTCGTTCATTTGCTCTTTGGATTTTTCTTGCTGGTCGCTAAGAGCAGTAAGTTTTTCATTCATTTCCGCTCTATGGGCCGCAAACGTTTCATTTATTTCCGCTCTTTGGGCAGTAAATTTTTCATTTATTTCGTTTATTTGCGTTCTTTGGGCAGTGAGGTTTTCATTCATGTGTTGTAACATCCCCAAAATCTGGCCAGAAATACCTAAATCATTAGCGGAGGTGCTAGAATTACGTCCTGCTTGCTTTGCAATTGGTTCACTGACTCGTCCGGGGAACCATTGATGGGAGCGCAAATTATATTAACCGCTTCACTAGAAGTTTGTTCAAAATTCACGATCGCGGCGTTATCTGTCAAATTCGCGTGATTTCCTTCCATCGCTACGTCAAGATTTCCTAACTCCGTTTGATTCAAATTTTGTGCCATTTTAATAAACTTTCCACTCCGGAGCAGCATTCAATTTAACTTTTAGCGATCGCATTTGAAATCAGTGTTTATTTAGAGAATCGTTTACGCCATAAAAGTTAGTCAAACCTCCTTTAAATTATCTTTGCGACCCCCGTAATTCAATCTCCACGAACACTCCGCGAATACCACAAGGAAAATAAAATAGACAACTTGAACAAGCTTCTGGATCATCAGAATCAATAGAAATTTCGATCACACAACGGTATCAACGAAAATGAACCTAGATCAGCCTTCACATTTCCTGCAAGTCATTAAAAACTAAATCACAGAATTTACCTTTGCGCACATAAATCACGTATTAATAGTCCTTGAATTTGTTTTAAAAAACAATTAGAAAAAATTTCAGCATAACGCGAGATCTAAGTGATCATATGGAAAGAAATCAAACCAAAAAATAGATGTCAGCCCGCTTTAATTTAAAATCAACCATCAACTTAAAAACACATACGTGCAGTAACACTTCTCGTGACATATGATTTCCAGCAAACGTAATTTTACTCCCGATAACACAGGTAAATCACAATGAATATTTTGTCGACACGTCAGCACACATAAAACACGAATAAGCAAGATACGAAAAAGATAAAAAGTAATAGCCGTCCCAGAAGACATTCAAGAATCAAACATGCCATTTTTCAACGCTGAATCGACGAAACAATCTTACCATTACACACCAGTCTCGAGAAATAGTCTCAACAGATCCATTACCATTCACTACCAAAATTCGACAAAACCACATCACAATCGAAAGAAAACCAAAATCATATTTCAACAACACAACAACATATCGAATGAAAGACAATCATCACATCATATTTCCACCATTGACAAACAAAACAATTTTTCAACGTCGATTTGAACATGTATCAACACAATACATCATATAGTATAATTTTCAAACTGCATCCATCTCCGTTGCAGAACTAAAATAAAATAGTTCATACATTATAAGATTTGAGATATCATATTAAATAAAGCTGTCTGCTCGTTCACTGGTTCATCTGGTTCCTCACTGAAATAATGATTAAACATTTGATAGTAAAAATAATAGACTGAAAACTGTTGCAATCGTTCTATCTTCGAAAGCCCCACGTTGGGCGCCATGTTGTAACGTCTGCCTTGCGGACGTTTACTTTTGGGTCATACTGTTTTATCATTAGCAAAATTATCAATTTGGAATATCAAAAATCATACTTAATCTTCAGCTAATCACATGAAATATTATTATAATGAATAGGAAAATTGAAAATTGGGTGTACAATTTATTATTGTGAAATTAGTCAAACACGAAGTTTGTTTTTATTCTGAGGTTAACAATTACATATCATTGAATGTCAAACAGTTAGAGCAAAATCTCAGGGTCATTGCAAAATCTCAGGGTCATTACTGGGTGGAACGATTGCATGAGTTTTCCGTCCGGGTCGTAGCTTTTACCATTGTTCACAGCCCAGGTCAGCGACCAGGTAAGACCAGCGCCACATGCGGTCTTTCCGCTTCCTCGAACGCACCGCGTGATGGCAGCGTCCCCAGGTGCCGACTCGTACTCCGCGAAAATCACTTCGGCCGTACTAGATGAAGATCTGCACCAGAATGTCTCGTCGTCCGTTCTCCTCCTCCGAGCAAGACTCTGTACTTGTCGTAATGCGGTGTCGGGTCGGGCTCTTGGCGAATCACCGCAATCCGCGCCAAAGGAACAGCGTCACATTGGCCCCAGAACAGACAAGAAAAAATACCAACACGGCAATAAATTGAGGCGGCTTCTCTATTGGCTGGATCGTCTTCCCCTACTCTCATAAAGCACTCATTTACTAGGAAACGTCACTAAGGTTTATTTTTGCTAGTCCGCGCCAGTTTTTCGGCGGGAACTTTCCGAAACGTGCGAAAATAGAAAGCGGGTCTCAGTTATTTATGGGGGTTATAAATCCGCTTTATGTCCACGTTGAGAAGGACGTTGTCAGCACCCCCCAAGGTGCGTGTAAATCTGGACGCTTTAGTTCCGTCACGTTTCTGTTCGTTGACACGACGCATCGGCAACATTCACACACACCGTGGGATCACTTAGTGCCTAATGGCACTGTACCTTTTAATTCATTACAATACGAAACTAATGTTATCATAATTTTAACGATCGCATACCTATTTATTTAGCAGCTATCAAAGGGCAACTGTATATCCTTATTGTTATTTTGGCTGCCGTCTCAATGTATTTGAGACACATGTTCTTTGATGAAAGCCGCCTGCTCACATGTGCCGCTCTGGCTTTGGATTATCTCTCTTGGGATAGTTCGGTCAGACCGAGCGTGGCGGTGTAACGGTTAGCGTTCTGGCCTCGCATTCGGGAGGACGGCGGTTCGAATCCCCGTCCGGGCATCCAGATTTGGGTTTTCCATGGTTTCCCAAATCACTCCAGGCAAATGCCGGGATGCTTCCTTCAAAAGGCCATGGCCAAATTCCTTCCCATTCCTTGCCCCCATCCTTTCCCGTCTCTAAAGACCTCGTTGTTGAGAGACGTAAAGCAATTAAAAAAAAAAAAAGTTCGGTCAGTCGCCACAATACATTATTTTTGAGTGAATACCGTGTCCTTTCAACTCCTTGTTATTATTTAGACTAAAGGCAAAAAAAGTTGTGATGAAGTCTTCACGACTGTATCGCCGAATTGTGTTGTAAAAACACCATACTTCGACGGCTGCCTCCGTCGTCTTCCTCACGTGTCAAATTTCGTGTTTTTACAACGAAATCCGGTGATACATCTGTGAGGGAATTACTGCAATCATACGCCGAGAAAGTCTCCTTTCTTATTAAAAGTCGTTACGCCGCTTAAAGTAAAACTGAAATACTTGACAGATTACGTCTTGGTGAGTAGTTTATTTTAATAACATGAATCAAATATAAGATAAATCAAGGAATCAGGAGAAATAATAATGAATCCCACAAGACCAATTCATGTAAAACTAGGCCAAGGCTCTTGCTTGTGCAGTGAAAAAAGTTATGAGATGTTGTTCTGAGCCAAGTCTACACTTTAAAGAGTATATTCAGTTCACTTCGTGAAATAGAATGCTTTCTCTCGGTGTTATAAAACGTTCTTGGTAACTTGGCCATTATGCATATCATGTTTTTAAACTTATGTGATGTATTGTAAGGCATGAACTATGACTGGATATTTTCCATTTTGATTATGTACTTAAAAATTGGTTTAGATTTTAAAAAAAAAATGTAAAACCTACTTAGGACACGCAAAAAAATTAATGTCATTTTGCCAATTAAAATATTGTGAACTGTTAATTTTTAACATTTAACATTAAAATTGATTTATTAATTTAATTAACAGACGTTTATTGTTTAATTTATTAACGATTCAAATAACTATGTTTTAAATTTATGGGTAAAAGACTGTTGGCGCGAATCCCGCTGGATCCCGCGGGATTGGTGCAAATCCCGCCTAAATCCCGCGGGATTGAAAACACTGGGATTGCAATCCTTATTAGCAGCACAAGAGATAACCCCATGACTGATTATGTGCTAGCATTCTCACAAGGAGTCGTCCTACAGGGGCTGAGGTGATCGTCAGCTACACAACACGATCCGGCGTTCCGGTATAAATATTTCTGACACAGGGGAGAAGATCTGCGGGTGTTTTTCGTCTGATAGTCGAATCAGTAACGCGCATAACGTTACCGTTATTCATTAGTTTTCGGCTTGATAGTTTCCGAAAAAGAACAGAGTAGAGTGCACGACACAACAGATATTTGACGGAGGGTCTGTGGTGTTTGTACTAACTACGAAACACGTGTCGTAGTAGAGCAAATACTGTGATGGGCCTGGGTGGGACCACGTAAGTTATATTAATATTTTTTCTTCAAGATAGACAATGAATCATTATGCTTTCCTAGGTTCCAGAAATCTCTGATATTTACTTTGTGGTTGAAGACTTCTGTCTCAATCGTTTGAAAAAGTGAGCAATGTAATGCGAAAATTGTAGTTTAGACTGAATGCTTGTCTGACATTACCTTACAATAGTTATCTCATTCTGCGCTGTATGTTCCTCACGACGTGGATGTATATACTAATTCCTATTCACTACCTTACAGTACCTATCGCAGACATTTAACTCGTATTAGATTGGTCAGGGATGACAGAATTAATGTCCATTCAATCAGTTTCATGTACGTAGCTTACAGTATGCAATATTTATCTACCAATTTTAAACATAAGAGGATATAAATTTAGTGAATCTTAAAAAAAAATCTTTAATCGTATAAACTTGTTCACATGATAGGATAATTTTCTAGCTTTTGCAAATTTAGATATTTCTCTTAATACCGATAAAATCTAGCTTGAAGCGGTCCGCTCACGGAAGCTTCATATTTTACTAGCAAGCGTTGATCGGTGCGAGCAGCGTAGACTATTTCGCAGTGCAACCACCGCGGTACCCTTTGTAGTGTAGTGCAGGAGTTTGGAGATGGGAAGGGAGAAGTGGACCGCATTCCTTCAGTGGCGACGGTCCGCCCCGTGCGAGCGGTGCGGCAAGATAGAGCGTGTGTGTGGTGTATGCATGGAAGGCTACACTATTATTTGATAATAAGCTCAGACAAGTTTTGTTTCTCTTGTTTCACGCTAACACCCTCGTTTTGAGGAGAAGATTGCAGCAGGCCAGTGAGAGAGGGAACCGCTGATCGAAAGGATAATAATCGAATGTGCTCCTAAGCAAGTGCTCGTCCAGTGTTAAACAAGTGCGACGATAAAATTTTGTTCTGTGTGTGTTGCGCGCAGAAATTCGAGAAGACCCGGACAACGCCGACTTCGACATAAACGTCAGGTGGATGGTAAATACACAATTTTTATTCCGCCAGAACAAACCGAGGCAAAGTGTGGCGCATGTACCCGAAAACGAAAACTTGTAGAAACTTGTGCTCTCTGATTTTGAGTTAGTCGGACTTTGTTCATTTAATCAATTTTTATTATATAGATTTAATTCTTGTTACATTTGTTAGTCAATGCAATCACCTTTTCATATATTGATAAAATAAATGTGAGTGGTCAGTAGATAAATTAAAATAATTTTCCTTATAGTAAAACAAGTAATTGCATTTCTAATTGTTTATTGAAAATTCTGGAAGGACTCCTTCCATGGTGCCCAGGCAAAACTGAACAAGATATTTTATTTAAAATATAAAACTTAATGACTCCTTCCATGGTGCCCAGGCAAAACTGAACAAGATATTTTATATAAAATATAAAACTTAATGATAGAGAGTAATAGCAACTGGTGGCAATCCTTAAACCGGGTACACTACAAGCTTTCATCCAGTTTTCATCCAAGCGAATGTTGGGTCAGACTAAAAAACTACGCATTTCGTGCAAAAAAACTGACATTTTAGCCTAAACGTTTCATAGACTGGTAGTAAAACACGGGCTAGCCCAATAAGCTAGGTTTAGATTAACGACCAAATGACAGAAACAACAAACTCTGCCATGTGACGAGTGGTTTTGTTAAGGTTTTACAGGTAGTCGATGTCGAGGTCATGAGAACCTGAGGTGGATGGGATCAAGAAACAGGAAGGAATCTGGCCATGTGCTTTAAAGGCACCATTCTATTCGCCTAGAACAATGTAACATCGAAACCCGGATGATGAGACCGGTAACCCACATTCTACTGACAGCCAGGCCAGAGCGTTAATACTCACTCACACACATGTGGCATCAGGTTGATATCTGGTGGTGCATAAGAAAAGATCAATGGAGGCGCCATCGAGCGTGGCGGTGTAACGGTTAGCGTTCTCGCCTTGCATTCGGGAGGACGGCGGTTCGAATCCCCGTCTGGGCATCAAGATTTGGGTTTTCCATGGTTTCCCAAATCACTCCAGGCAAATGCCGGGATGCTTCCTTCAAAAGGCAATGGCCGAATTCCTTCCCATTCCTTGCCCCCCATCCTTTCCCGTCTCTAAAGACCTCGCTGTTGAGAGACGTAAAGCAGTTAAAAAATAAAATAAAAATGGAGGCGCTTGACCATACAGGATGCGGAGCTCCCGGTCAAATAGCGATCCATGTATACCAGCTGTCTGGACTACGCTTTTATTAAATTTTTCGTAGTAATCTAACTGAATGGCAATACTCGTTGCTCTCCCTCGGGTTATATCGTATTTAATTACTTCGATGCTGACATGAAGTAAATCCACAAAACTTTAAGACACAGATAAAATTTCATTTTACGATGAAGATTATTTGAAAAGGTAATGAAAACCTTTAAAACGAGACTTCTTCGTTAAAAAAGAGATGGCGCGTTGCAGAGTTTGACAAGAACCGTAGGAGCACTACGCCTTAGAGATGGCACTATGAACGGGATCTCGGAAGTTCTAGGAGTAGATCGTAGACGGCGGTGCTATTGCCATACTTTGAAAAACAAAATTCTAGGAATCTTTTTCTCTGCAAACAAATACGACACTCCGTATATTTATTTATTACTAAACTGTAATATACTGTATATATACATTTATCGTTTCTAATCACTTCCATATTGATCAGATAACTGGATCATTTACTGTGAATATATAATCGTTAATGACCTGCATCAATTTAGGAGCATCATTAGTCACAAAAGCTTCTGTCTTGTTTTATTTAGCACTAAGTAATTTTGAAGTGCGTAGCTGCTTTAAACACTTTCTTAACAACATTCCCTTCAAGTTTATTGGAGCTGGCAAGTTAATTGTGTAATGCCTGAAACAGAGGAGGGTCTTGCCTGAGACGGGGAAAAATTTATTGCCTGCTATTTGAAATGCTAATGTTGGCGGCTGTGATAAAGTAAAGGCACCCCTGTTAACAAATACCTCCTTGATTGAGATGCCTCTGACATGCAGCTTGGTTAGCTTTGTCACGAATGAATAATACAGTGAATGCAATCAGAGCAGTAAACTCCGCATCGAATATCAAGAGCCGTTATTTAGATCTTATAAACGATCATGTAATTCCGTTAGAAAAAATTGTTACCACCTACAAAGTATGTTTACCGAGCGTGATGGGCGAGCGGTAACGCTACGGTCTCTCATACGTGAGGACAGGGGTTCGAATCCTCGTCCGGCCAGCCAGATTTTGGTTTTCCATAGTTTCTCAAAATCACTCCGTGGAAATACTGGTATGATCCCTTCAAAATTATATGGCCAAATTCCTTCCCTTCCGTTGCTGCCTGTAATTAATTCTATGTCGACGAGGCGTAAAACTATAATCAAAAGAAGAAAGAAAGTATGTTTGTTGAGAATCGCAGAATGGGATTGAATGCATTAATCCGAAGTAATTCTTCTCAACTTACTCTTCACTTGGTTTAGAAGAAATGTGAAGTTTAGAGTTGTGATGGATCTAAGAACAAGTCTGAAGCAAAGTTACGTCAACCATAAACGTACGGTACAGCCTGCAGAGAAAATTATTTATCTGTTATATTTGAAACAGGTGAATAGTCACAGTGGAAACTGGAATAAATATATATATATATATATATATATATATATATATATATATATATATATATATATGAGATATAGAAACATTTATGTAAATTTTAACTATAACATCATTTGTGCAAGTATAATAATTTTCACTTGCCCTAAGTCAACAGTACTGGGATAGTAATCTTGATCTTAACTTGAATCCTTGTTAGGTTTTAAACGGAACGCAGGATTACCGAGTTCAAGGTGCTGCATTTTATTCCCACTTAACCTGTTTATCCGTTTCAACTGAGGAAATCTTTGCGAAAAATTAAAACAAAAAGCTAGTTACTCAAGTATCAGGTATCTGTAGAATAGAAGGCTTCGGTGGTTAAAATAAATAGTACGTCCTGGTATCTGCGCCCTAGAAGACACCCGAAGCAAATCGTGCGAAATATTGGTATTTAATATTAGGACGCGATGTCACGAGGGAAACAAGTAAAATATCCATTGTTTCGTTTAATATGCAATAAACGGGTTATGGTGGGAGCCTTTAATTTATTTATGACTTTTATTTTGTAATCTCAGGTAAAATTTACTTAAAATTATTTCAAATGAAAAACGGTTGAAAATTATAAATACTGAGAAAGCCTAACTGCACATGTAAAACTAGACTGATAACCTAACATTTATGCCTTATGTGAAATACATTTACCAATTTTCTCTTATCCTTATTGAAAATTTAAAAATAAACACTAACATTTTAATGATTCAATCACGGTCTGCCTGAAATTAGCAAATTAAATAAATGAGAGAAAACTATCGTTTCGGCTAGCAGTAAAAATTATTTACAAATTTTAAACATTTTACCGGCATAATTGAAAAAACTCATATAGGAACGTGAATATTTTTATAATCAACAAGGAATATCTATATAGGCTCCGACATCTCATTAAAAGTTGAGCCGCTGACCTAACATCGTAGTCCATTTCTTTCAGCTCTTCTTTCGATGACTCTGTTAGAAGAGTCCTAGGGATGCCATAAAATACCACCTTCAATAGCAATGTAGTCTTAACGGGTGCAGCCGGATGGTGTTATGGAAACACAACGTTTCGACAACCAGCTCGGCTGTCTTCATCAGGTGTCCGGTGTCTACAGGCTGACGAAAGCTGGCAGTCACCACGTGGACTGGCTTAGCCTCCCAGAAGGACCTCCTTATATACCTGTCGGCGAGGTAGAGGATCCGCTCTGATTGGTCGGAACACCTGATAAAGACAGCCGAGCTGGTTGTCGAAACGTTGTGTTTCAAAAACACCATCCGGCTGCACACCCGTGAAGACTACATTGCTTCAGTACGCCGGGAAAGTCTCCACGCACACACCACCTTCAATAGTTTCACCGCACTGGTCGGGAAAGTGTAGTACGGTATGTTGCACTGTTGAAGGAGAGAAGTGGCGGCTACAAAGATTATGATAGTAGTAAATGAGTTTGTAATATTCTACGTATGTGTTAGTACCTTCAGTAGAAGACCTGACTCCATCTTGCTGACCTCCCATTAGGCAAGACGCGGGTTTGAATCCCGGAACGGACATCCAGATTTGGGTATTCCATGGTTTTCCCAAATTATTCCGGGCCAAAATGCTATAGCCGAATTTCTCCCCGAACTTTGCTCCTGGTTAATTTCCACCTCTAATGGATCTCGACGTCGACAAAGCGTAAACCCATAAACAAAAACCTCTTTGTGTGTAAAAAAAGTTAATGACGTTACGGGTAATAACTAGTTAATATTACCGCATATTGCCGACTGTTTTGTAGTCTAAGCTCAGGGGATTTACAGTTTTACGTGGAGTTAGAACGACTGAGCATCCGGGCGTACTTCACGTCGACTAATCTAAGCTTTACCAGAGGTAACGGTCATATTAAGTATCCGGGGGGGAAAAAAAATTCATACCAGCGGTGAGGGGATCTGTCAGTTCCCAGTCATATTCCTTAGCAACTGCGTTCATGAAACAAGATAACTGTAAAAACTATTATTCCAATTTTAAAAAAAAACTCTAATAAGGTTATTTACATTTCCAGCCCTTTCTCAGTTCTGTGTCCGGTGGAGTCTAATTGTAAGCCTCTTCATCTCATTCGTTCATTACCTCGCAACTGTCACCTCTCTCTCTTTCTTAGCACTGTCTCTTCATATTACTAGTCGTTTTAGTACACCCTGAAACTCTTCCACCTACTTTGGA